>CM060949.1:105247647-105448233 GCA_030765055.1 Mantis religiosa
AGAAAGTAGTCCAATATAAGCAGTGTCCGCTAATTTACATTGGCGTGACCAAATCGCCAAACCTTATTTTCTGTGCCTCTGAAGAAACGCTGTAGTCCAACGTATAACATATCATTGATAAAAGTGTTTTAATGTCTTGCGTTAATAATTTTAATCCTAGTTGATTTTATATATTCTAAACTCTATAATCTCTAGTTCACTTTATGTATTTTGAACCTTGTCTGTAGTTTACAAATTGTCATTAATATAGTAAGCATATTTACCTCCGCTTGAAGTTCTGTTGATAGCCTGTGTGGTATGACTCATTCTGAATGAATGTAACTGGTAAACCATAAAAATGGACAAAAGCTTTACACACTGAAAAGTAAGCCTTGTAAGCCACGGAATTCATGCCAAATTAATATATTGTAGCGCAAACAGTTTTTGAGATGTTCGTTGCTATCAATTTTTATTTTACATACTTTATCTTTAAAAGTGCTAAATCAACATCCATTTGCTTTACGCAATGTAATGTAAAGAGGGCGAAACTTCAGAACTGAAGAATAGGGATCTAATATATCGCTACACACTCCTGTATTCAGTTAGCGCCCAGAACAAAATTTAAACACGTATAATTACGTATAGAATAACATAATACGTAACAACACATTTTATGTTGCCAGTACGTTAGATTGAGGAAACTATTAAAGCAACAATAAAGAAAACGGAGAAAAAGTAGGTGCAATCAAATAAATGAACCAACATATACTTAGACTTCGCAATTTGTTTATGCTTGCTGTATTCTAAAAAGGACTTGTTTATTTTATAAGGGGAAAAGAAAGGAAAGACTAAAGGTCGAACTTGTTTAGGTTTCGATATCATTTTTGTTACGTTTTCTGCAATCGTTTATATCAGTCAACATGAATAGAATAGAAACTAGATTTAGTGAAAATTTAGTTTGTGAAAGTGATGCAGAAATTAAGAATACTGAATAGAGAAAATAATCGGAACATAACACAGCATATATTTTTGCTATCTATCCATGAGATGCGCAATCTGAGACAAAAATAAAGGTAACTAAGACAAAAAGTGAGTCCAAATTAACATACTTTGTCTTTAAGAAGCTCCAACTTAAGATCATTGTTGTGCGTCATGCGTTGCGATTAATTTCTCTATAGTACCAAGTTAGCACTCAAAGTACATGGGGGCGATAAAATTATCTGGTATATGTGAGAATCTATGTATCAGCTTACAACTTCATATAACGAATCTAGCTATTAGAATATTGTTTGGCTGTTGAATTCAAGTCTTTGGGATTCTTTTCCTTGCATCCGCAATGAAAGCGTGCAACAATAGGGCGCTGCAGATCACTCATCCGACATTGCGTGGAATCAGGCACGCCCATAATAGCCCATCTAGCAGCTGTCCCGCAGTCGATTGTGTGTTATCGATAAGGAGACAGGCACAACCTAGCATACAGATACCGCTTCTGAAATGGCGTCAGGTCTTCTGGTTCCCAGCATATATCTTGCATACCAAAACGCTACGTGTCATAGTTAAACTATTTAATTTTGCATGTGATGCAACTTCATACAATTTTAAAATGCCGCTCCAAGAATGGAATATTTTGCCTGTGTGATTAATATTCACCAAATGTTCATTTAAACAAGATATATTTCAGATACAACGGCAATTTAGAAGAGTAGAGTACATCTCAGCGTTTCTTATCTGTATTAATCAAATACAGATAAGCTTATAAACAATTATTGTAATATTTTAAGTGATATAAGTATCAACTGAGTACAGTAAACTAACTGAAGCTTGCATGATTCTGAAACAATTTTGCAGTTTTGGTTAGAAAGGCCAGGTTTTCCGTTTTGCATGCAAAGTATTTAAAACTTTTCTTTCACGTAGTAACATTAGCATCACACCATAACTATATTAAAACTTGCAGTAACCTTGTTTATAATCCTGTATATTCTGTTTCATGAAGTACATTATCCTCTTGCACAAACTGCTAGGTGAGCCAGCTACTCTTATGTTCCCCTGAATTTATACAATCTGCTAAGTTTAAATCCATCTTTGTCACAATTTTACATCTCGTTTACGTATTTAGATAGACGATAGCTCCTCATTTGTTGAAAAGGCAATTTACAGGAGTTATATTGGTCTTATTTGAGAATATAGTTCCTTGTACCAGAACAAAATGTCTAACCGATTTTATACTCATATTTTACTAAACGTGGTACTTTACTAACACTTCTGACATCCATAATGATGTATCCAGTCATTTAATGTTTAAATCTCCTAATAATAAAATAATTCATATAAACAACTAGTGAAGCGCTACACCAATTAAAATAAAACAGTGAGTGCTGTATGGCATCCAGTAATGGTATTCTTTTGATCCGCGTCGTCCCTCAAAATAAACGCCGCTAGCCGTTATGTACGTCTGCCAACTGCTGCGGGATACACTACTCAAAATATGGGAAGGAAATTTCGTGTGATTTTTCTTGTGACAGTCATAATGTCCTTGGCCAAGTGAAATCATCACAGATGTTTTTAAACTGGAAAAGTCGCTATATCAGGCCTAAGAAGGTGCGCCAGAATGGTGGCTTATTGAGAAAGATTGGATTATGCTCGGCTCCACTGATCATGTCACCAATAATGTTGGTTATCGTGAGCTAGGACATGTGACATATACTGTGTAATACGCGATGGTTTTGTTCAGACATCAGATAGAATTTTGTGAGTGCAGCTGCTACTGTTTCGATATAACTTACAAATGGAAAACAGCCGGCACACGACTTCCGTTCCGAGATATATTAAGCATTAGAATGGTGAAATTGTATTAGTCGTCACTCCGAAATGATTAAAATGTTGGTTGTTGTAATTAAATTTAATCGTTTAACACGTAAATGTATGTGTGGGTTAAGTAAGATTTACCCTTCCCGTTGTGTATATTTCGTGTACTCCAGCTAAATTCGGTAATAATGTAAGATGTAACTGCCTCAGTTGCAATAATTGCAATAACAAGTACGTTACAATTGTGCGTTGTGCTTGATTTGCGCGTGTAAAATATTAATTATACGTGGCACAGCCAGCTTTCAGGTATAGCGAGGATCTGTGTGCCCTAATTGCATGGCGCCATCCCTACCAACCAGCAGCACTGTCATTGGCGCTTGTATTAGGCCTCTTGATTGTCTACTATGTTCTCTTCTCTGATTGGAACAGCCTTCGGAATGAACATTGCAGGCTCTAAACGAGCTTCTGGTTCCGCCCCTAACAATCATTCAACGTCCACCTCTGCTTCTGCTGCTACCACTGCGGAGGACTACAGTACCTGTAAAGTGGATTGTATATAATTAATGCATCATACTATCCTCCAGGAGGTCACTTCAACAATTTTCTGGAGTAGCTCCTTACCATAGATCCAGTAATCTCAATGTCTCAGGCAAACACAAGAATGTCGCAGGTCCAAAAGAAGGCGGCTTGTTTTATCACTAGGAAGGGGAAAAAAAGAGTTCCAGTATCGTAACTGTTGACAAAAGTGGGGGTTGCTATTTATACAATAGTGACAGTGACTTCCATTTATACATGAGACAATCATGTACGTATAGATCACCATCTATGTACACACACACACACACACACACACACACACACATTGCGGTCGCCTGGGATCGAAACTGGGCCGCCTTGGTGAGAGTCGAGCGGTCTAGCCCTTCACCTACGGCGCGGCCATAAAACGATCAGATCAGTAAGTAACTATTCCCCAATATAAAGCTCGAACCCAAAGCAGGTCCAACAAATTGACCCACTGGAAACCATAAGTAGGTTAAGGCACTCTCGATCGATGTTCTGTATGAAGAGGCTACCCTTATGCAGCCCACCTCCATCAAGAGGAAGTGCCCAGGTTTCCCGTCATCACCAGAACAACCAATTGCTATGGCACATTCGGCAGCACCGCAGGCTGCTCCGCAAAGCACCATAAACCCGTCATATACGGCCCTCCATCTGGTTCTCATAAAATCACACCCATCTTCCCACAGGACTCAGGCAAGGCCCAAGAGCTCACCAAATTGCATTGATGTCACCTACACCATCCGGAACATGAGTGGAACCATAGCCATCCTTCCTGCTCTTCTCGATGATCACATCAAAATTAGGAAACTGACTACACTGCTGCCAGAAATGAAGGTAACGTATTTGACCCTTAAGGAACTGCCTATGAATGTTACTGAGGCGGGCGTCATAGCGGGACTACAGGGGCTATACCTAATAGAGTGTGTTGGGAAACTGCTGCCCAGCTGCGGTCTGCTATCACATTTCCGTGTGGCCTTCCGAAGGAAATCCGTCTAGCTAATATCCACAAGGAGGCGAGGATATTCGGTGCTGAAATCTATGAACCCCTGCCTGTTCACCGGCAGTTGACGCACAGTACGGGAGTTTTTAGGCTGGAACCGGCGTGCTTTGACTGTGGCAAGCAGGGACACAAACGAACGGACGGCCAATTTACGTAGCAAACTCTTTGGGATTTCCCAAAGAAGCTTTCAGGGGTACCTGTTATCGTGCATTGTCTCCAGTGACAAGGCTGCAGAGTGCCGACCGTCCATCAGGGTCAGTGCTACCGAAGTATCATCAAAACCTGATAACATCTTCGGCTACCATCAGTGTGGAATCGCGGCCTTGAAGACAGCCACCAAATATGCGGACAGCCTCATCCACAATCACCGTCTTCAGAGATTGTAAGGGTCATACTTCGTAGTCTAGATGTATTATGCTAGCATATGGTTCCTGCGGTTACGGGTAAAAACTCGCCAGAGGGCAAGAGTTTTTTATGTAAAAATGCTTAATATTGCTTCCTTCTGAAGAAAACTAAAACCAGTGCTACCATGTTAGATTTACAGTACCTAAAGTAACCTCAAGCCTGATAAATATACCTCTGAGCAAAATTAAACGATCTTTCACACCCAATATAGAATGGAATTCTAAGAACCACAGTAGTTAAAGAGGTTCCATAAATAAAAGCTCAATTTTAATTTAGAGCTGACAGCAACGCCCCGGTTGTTGCAATGTAGTACCAGCTACGAATACCAGCGCTCAACACTGGGGCAAGGTATTCAGAACAATAGCGTCTGCTGACTCCCTCTCCATAAACACACTGCTACCAACTACCACATCCAACTTCCTCAGTTTCGGACGTCATGGCCATGTTCCTAAGTCTTACTGGCAAAATCCCACTATAGCTGAAAGAGGATGTCACCGCAGTTTCGGTGGCGGCTCTTGCTCAAATACCGCTTTCTATCCCTCTCCAAATTGCATTAATCCACAGCGACCTTTATTTTAATGGGACTTTATTTTCGTGGTCGACAGGACCATTGTTCTCGCTGATTTTCTTGGTCTAAAAATTTGTTCCTAGAACACCATTGGCCTTCGGAACAAATTTCGTGAGACGGGAAACTTCATAGCCGTAAAAAACTGCTTTTTCTGGTGCAAGAAATGCATTTGTCCTGCAAGCAGAAAACGCCTATCTCTGGTAAGATTTGCTACAGAAGTGATCTTGCCAACGTTTATGGTGGCACAGCTATCTATATTCGTAGCATCATCTAGCACCATCACTTCCACTTGCAAACTACTGCGGGCTTGGAGGAAAAATCATGGTACTGGAGAGGAAAAATCTCGCTGCACTTGCTTCAATGTTACCCGCTATTACCAACGATGACCGACGTCCACTGGATTGTTTGGACACTACTGCCTTATAGGAGGTCGCCCAGTTTACCGGAAGCTCCTTCACCGTTCTAAGCATATTTCCACGGAGTGCATATCACTCATCGCGCCAGCACGACAGCGCCGCTCTCCGCACAACAAACCCAAAGTCTTCCGAGGTGACAAAGGGGACTTTTACGTTCGATCTTATGGTTACCACATTAGCTGCCGAATACACCATCTCATTCCCCTGCAAGCCAACTTGACCAGGAATCCATGCATACACCGAGCTAACGCAAGAGGCATGTAAAACGTGGAGGTTGTGCTGGATGCACTGTAAAATTAGATGCAACCAGCCCTCGTAGGCATGGTCGTTAGAGCATATGTTTCTAGCGTTCCGTCGTGTAGAGGGTTACTAAGGGGATCACTGAGGATAAGGCAATCACCCAACTTTCTACGGCGAACATATAAAATGGCTCTTTACATTTCATTCAGCTCTGCACTATAAATGGAGGTGCTACTCTGGAAACCGAATGTATAGCATTCGGTCCCTTATACATGGGCACATCCAACTCCTTTGGAGCTTTTAGAACCATCTGAATAAATTAAACTAAGGTCTTTATACCCTGATATGAACTCCAGAAAACAACTGCGTATACCATACGTGGGCGTCGTAGAATTCAAGTACATCGTCATCCCCAGATCTACGTGGGGTACTGCACGCAACCAACGAGGGTACATTTTTACGCTCTTAGGAAATGTCCTAGGGATTTCAAGGGCGCAGGTAAGAGTACACGAGGTAATGGTGAAGTAATATGAAGTCACTTGCGCATGCCAAATACGAATGCTATTGCCGCCATCATTATAGAAACCTAGTCATCTTGGAGGCATATGTGGCGCACACAACTTCATAACGACGACCTGAACCACCGCTCACCAACTGACTGCTGCCAAAATTAGAGCATGGCGCACATACCAATTCATGTCCTATCCACCACATAAGTGCATATGGAATCGCCTTCAGCACATTGTGAAATTTGCGGAGCATAGTGAAGAAGAATCGGAGCAGCGATTCAACACACTCACCATGGAGGATGTTTCCCTTTGGAGGATGTCAAATGCTCCTTCACATCCCTTCTTACGACTCACCATGACCAATGGAAGACGGGCGATTCACTCGGCGAGGGAGAAAGCGGAACTGATGGAACAGTTACGTCTTCCTTCTAATTGGCGGAATGGCCTGACACCCAGCAATCGGGAGTCGAGTTGGGCTGAGGATCCACCTTTCAACTCCATTCGCTCCCCATGGTGTGCGCCTGACATCTGTGAAGAAAGTTGAAAATATCAGAACTTCAGCACGTACTTACAAACCAACGGACAAAAGACGCTGCGCGCTTTCAAGCTACTTCCACCGAAGTGACTTGCGCTGTGGTGCATCTATTCAACAGCTTGCTCTTCGTGGCACGCTTTCCTGCTGCACGGAAACATGCCAAAATCATCACCCTACCATGCCGGGGAAGAGTACTTAGCACCTCAATAGTCATCTGCCAATCAACTTACTATCCGGCCGTTAACAAGCTTCTTGCAAAGGTGTTCCAGCTTCATTTCCAATGCCTGTTAGACAACCTCATCGTACTCCACCTGGAGCAGTTCATAACGCACCAAGTCCTTCGCTTCGTTTCTTGCGGTATGAAGCCTTGTTCCACCGCTTCATTTATTATGACTTTCCTCCTAGTCTACCTAGTCCACCTTATTCAATTACCTCCAAATCCACCCCATTGTTGTGGCAAGGAGACATACACTGCCAACAATCTGCCATCAACGCAGGGTACCCCAAGATAGTGTCCTGTGTTCCCTGTTCTTTCTCACTTACATAAGCACTCTCCTGCTCTCCCAGCCTTATTTATTTGCTAGCGATACAGCAATGGCCATGGTATCACCACATATGCCAAGGTCTTGCAGAGTGGTCATTGATATCCTTAGATGCAGTGCACCTGATTTGTTACTTATTGACTAACGTCACCAAGTCTCAGGCTATCACTTTTATCAGACTTCAGCAACAGCAGGTACCAAATCTTCGCTGGGCGAAGGGATCATCGCGACCATATACCTTGGAGTGCTTATATATGTGCGTCAGACCTGTAAGCAACATATCACTTCGCTGATCTTCAAAATCTGCAGAAAGATGGCAGTGTTATACCCATTGTACAAATAATCACAAATGGCACTCTGGAACAAAGTTCTGCTTTACAAGTAGGTGCTAAGTCCAGGCTTTTGCTAGGCCTTTCATAAATGTTTCTGAGTTGAACAGAAGAAGCTGATCATCTCAATCTAGGTATAATGACCCCTTGCAACCTTTTGTTCTCCCCCGCCCCGAAAAAGATCTAATCTTCCACTACCCTCGATCCACCAGTTTTATTAAATAATCCCATTCCCGAGCCAGCAAGAGTCGAAGTACCGGTATAATCGAAGTCCGAAAACCCATCTTCCGCGGGGGAACCACTCCTTCAATGACGCTCTTGTTCTTTATAGTTGGCATACATTAACGTAATAAGTTGATCTTGCGTTGCGTTCCAGTTGTTTATGGCTCGTCACTATCCAAACTTTCTCTCTTACGGGACATTTGAAATATCCTCAGAATAGTAATTTTCGTGGTGAACTAATCGTTACAACTTTGAAGATATAGTGTTAGGTAGTTCAGCACTGAACGGCAACATAGTACTTTTGTTTGAGGTTTCAATAGATAACAGGGGATGAACTTTGCAGCCATGTGAAGAGAACGAATCCAGAGTCTGGTGCAAATATTACAACTTCGAACCTTTCGCTTAGCGATAATACTAATTCTTTATACAGAAGATGTTTTGTGCTGTTGAGAAAGTAACATTTTCCTTACTGAGTATTTTTTTCTTTTTGCGAACATATAAAATAATGGAAACAGGTACACTTAACATTACGAATATACGTCAAGAACCAAGTGAATCGTGATGTACAAAATATGACGTCTTCATCTTCACAAACGTCCGATGTTTGCAGATGAGAATACTTATACCTAAAGGCAAATGCATTTAAGGTTATGCGAAAGTCATATGACTGCAACATATCAAATTTGTACTATATTTCGTTTAGTGATGTAAGTGCTTCCCGTAAGGGATGCAATAGTCCTTAATTTTCCTTCACAATTATTGATCTTACTACTTTTGGTTCTTGTTATTGTCAAACATTGACGAATTTTTGCATATGTTAAAAGTCTCAAATACCTATGAACATTCATATGTTAGAAATATTCGACATGATTCTATGACTTTTCACTGTTACAAAATCTAGTTCTTTCACGTTTTACTTGTTTATTCTAAGCCTTTTAATGGGATGAAGAATTTCATACTTTCCAATCCACATTTTGGCGAGTTTTCTCTGATCACTCTATTAAGCGGATTTGTTAAGAATGTTTCGTCTATTAAAGGCATAACAGAGTTGATCCCAATGAAAACATAATTCGGGATTATTTTGTAAATCAATACTGGTTGAAGCTGTTAGTAAACATACATTAGCGCATACAGTTGAAAATTAGTTTCTTTGTATACTTGCACTTGCAACTTTACTAAAATGTGTTATTGACTGTGATAGATACAGAAAACGTAAGCACCAAAAGAAGTTTCCTCCATGAAATCGACAAAAGTTGGTACAGAATAAATGTGTCAAATTATGACAACGATTAAATTCAATGCAGTGAAATCCATATGCGAACAATGCTGCTCTTATCTAAAAGTAGTCTGTAGCAGTTGTTTCTGTATTAAGCTACAACGTTGTGGAGATAAATGTGTAAAAATTCATGTTAATTTACTAATGTAGTTTTATCACAGTTGATTTATCACACAGCAGTTTTAGAAAATGTAGCCAAAGTTAACTCTATTGCCTTAGAAAAGCACGTGCGCATCAACGTGATTCTTAAGATAGGCTGTATTGGCCCAGGAATCGCAAGCTATTTTAATGAGTTACACGGTGTATTTCTTTGTTACAGACAAACAAATTAGAGAACGCACTTTGGAAAGGCTCTGGATGAAGAATGCCGGCATATTGCCTCTTTTGATGACTTTGTTAGAGGTGAGTCTTGAACCTATCTATAAATGTAAGAAGGATAGCACTTCGAGGAGAATGGAATAGATGGTTGGTTAACATTAGCTTGCAGTTTTTGTAATATGTTTATGCTGATTTTATCACTGATATTAGGAATATGGCAAATTTTGGTTATACGTTCTTAAAAGATTATGCTCACTTAAATTTCGAAAAATTATTTAAAAGGCTTGCGAAAATGTTTACACGCTCTTTCGTCGTTTGGAAGATTTGAATTACACTTCTCGATTGACTTTACTATACAAAGTATAGTAACAAATCATAAAGTTGAGTCATTCTTTTAGACAATCTCAAGACACATTTGGTTAATAGAAAAATAGTTTTTATGTATACATATATACACACATATTTATTTATGTTTACAGGAAATTGAGTATATTTTTGTTTAAAAGAAAATTGTGTTCCTTTGATAAATATGTTTGTATGTTTATTCCGGGAAGCTTTAAGGACATCAGTTACCCCCAGCTTTGAGCATGTTTCTGACAAACACTTAAAGGATGACTAGGAAAACCTTACCTCAAACCAGCATTTCATTCCAGCAGTAAGTGTATAACGGTACAGTTAGTGTTTTGGGAGTGATGGAAGTACCTTCCCACCCCTCTTATCTAATGTGGAACATGGAATTCGGTGGGAAGGTTTGCAGCAGGGTCGGTTATTATAATGGCACATTTTATGGATTGCACGATGATAGTGATGGAGCATCGACCTCTTAACCAAAGCTTGAAGTGTACGAAAACACGCGACGAAGGGTGGCTCCTGGGACCAAACCTCGCTTCTGCCTTTGCCGCAATCAGGGGTAGAACTGCATAGTATTTTATGGCAACACATTTTTATTTGTTAGTGAGAATGAGACTGTCAATGTATGCTTTTCCCTGCTTTATTGTACATGGTCTTAGGAAGGGAGAAACGAAGCAGTTTAATAACACAAGTAGAAACCTTTATATCAGGCATAGTAAACGGACTTTGAATACTGTTTCCAAAAACTCTTACTGGCACCATGATCTCGAGAAGCAAGCATGCCCAATACTGTTATTATTGCACATTGACCATACGCAGCTGTCATTGTAATTATTGATAGTGAAATTAGAATGTGTAGCCGTTTCCAAGGACCCTGTTATAATGACATTAAAATTAAACATCCACAACCTCTGTCAAAGCATAGTTAATACTCATAGGTGGATAGTAATTAACGTGCCTATGATAGAAAACCATATAATATTTTAATTCACATTGAACAAAGTTTGTAATAACGAGAGGTTAAAACTTGCGCGTGGAAGCGCGCGCGCGCCTACACACACACACACACACACACACACACACACACACACACACACACACACACACATACACACACACACACACACACACACATACACAAACACACTCTCGCCCGCCTCTGTAGCGTAGGTGGTAGCATGACTGCCTCACGTTCGAGAGATCCCGAGTTCGAATCTTGGTCAGGGTGAGTTACCTGGATAAGTTTTTTCGGGGCTTTCCCTGATCATGATAGACGAATCTCAGGTAACTCTAAGCTCTATGGGCCCTGGGCTCACTTGAGCATCATTTCACTCATTTCATTCATCATTATGACTTAGGTTGGAGGACTAAATTAAAAAATCTTTCTCTCTTTTATCTCATGGAAAAGGGTAATCTCAAAGCCACCACATAGCGATCAGTTGTTGTGCTCTTAAAAACCTGATATCACTTGAAGTCTACTTAATGCATTTCCACATTCGACTTGCTCCTTCAATTGTACCATCGTTTCTGTTGAGGCGCTAATGACCTTGCAGTTGAGCGAACTCAATCAATCAATCAATTGCTCCTTCAAGAAATTTAGCAATACGATAATTTCTTTAAATGGATGAGTCGATTAACATAAAGTAGATAGATGAACATAATTACAAGCTTGTACGAGATTGGGGAAAGTCATGGAGGTGCAGTACATCATTTTTTTTTCAAACTTGAATTGAATTTTCAGCTTCTGTAGGTAACATTGGCAGAAATAGAAAGAGTAGGAAACTGGCGGTTCGCAAATGTTACAGAATGAAAACTGACGGTTCGAAGAAGTTAAAATGAAATCTACCAAATTCACTGGAAAATTCATTATTACTTATAGTCCATATTTTACCCATTTAAGTCCTTGAATAGGTTACTATATAATACTATAAAGGGCAATCTACATTGAAGGGGTGATTAGCTATGACATTAGTAGCCCTTTTACTTGTTTAATATTCAGTAGGTTATCCACGACTATTTATTTACATTGTTTCGGTTTTCATTGCTTCATTGTAATGATGTAATGAGATAATCTTGTGCCCAACTGTTACCTATTGGAATCAGTTAACCAAGTGGCCGTGCCGTGGCTGAGTGGTTAGATCGGTCGACTGTCACCAAGGCGGCCCGGGTTCGATCCCACGTGACCGCAAAGTGAGATTTGTAGTGGACAACCTGGCGGGTTTTCTCTGGGATATCCGGTTTCCTCCGCCATCTCATTCCACCGTTTCTGTATCTTCATCCATGTATCATCAGTGTCACCGCCTGCGGTGCAGCATGTAGTGTTTTTTTTGGGTTCATATCCCATACCGGTAGCCCCACACAAATCACTCAACACGTATAGAGGAGTTATCAACACCTCCAGCTTAGTTGTCTGACAAACGAAGAAATAGCGAGCTGCCTCTCAGAGCAATAAATGCGTCCAGCGTACCGGTAAATTCGAAAACAGGATGACAGAAATACCCTTTACGTACACCATTTCTGACATTCAAAGGCACCAAGTTACCGAAGTTAATTTTTGTGTGGGTACAAACGTGCTAGTATGTGCCACTATGACCCGAACCACAGTGCCAAAGCTACGGACATATTAAAGGTTCGTGTAACATTCCGGCCGTTTGTGAACTTTGTGGCCTACTAGTCCTTGGGACGAGGCATACATCCGAGCTCTTCTCTATGTGAATTGTGTAGGGAGTCATCCATCTAGCTCTCGACAACGTTCAGAGTTTGTGAACGAAAAGTGTATTCAGGAGCTAAGTGTTAAGGAATGCTTAACATTTTTCTGAGGCACGGCGGCGTTCTCAAAGCTCAAGCCTGCTATCACCACAAGTTATGCCTCAGCGGCCTGCCGTACTCCTATTCCAATATTGGCTTACACCACGTGTTTGCTGTTGATGCCCCCACTCAAATACTCGTAGATTTGCTTGCGAGCACTCTCTTATTGTATCGTGCAACTCCGCATCACGAAGTACATTTGTTTTAAAATTTAGGATCTTTAACTTTTTAAGTCATATTAGACGATGAATGGAATGGGTGAAATGATGCTCAAATGGGCCCAGGGTCCATAATGCTTAGTTACCCGAATTCATATTTTTAGGATAAGGGAAACCCCGGAAAAACCTTATACAAGTAACTCACCCTGAGCGAGATTTGAACACGGGACCTCTTGAACGTGAGGCAGACATGCTACCATCTACGCTACCGAGGCGGGCAAGTACATATTGACACGTGCAAACTCCAGTTCCCAAGCCAAAGGCTAATATTACGAATACTGTGTTGGTTATCAAATGGTGCCAGGACTCTCATGCATCGCGCGATCGTACCCCATCTATGAAGTCTCCGGTCTCTCTCCGCGTACCGCAGGGGATTTCGGACATCCGAGCATCAGGACAGTCGCAAGAGGAGACCATTTTGGAGTTGTTAAGTACGTAGTAAGCCAAGCTGAAAAAGCAAATAAAGACTGTCCATTAATCTATTTTGGTTTTAATGCACAAGTCCAACGTGGATTTCATTTTAGAAACGTTTTAGCTTTTAAGATTTATTGTACAATTTTTATAATTTTACCATGTTACCTTTTAGTCTTGATTTCATGATTTTGTTTGCAATTTTAACAATCATTTTTATTCTTTTTTGTTGTACCATTTATACCCCGCCTTCAACTTCAATGGTCATATCGGCGGCCATTCTCCTTTTGAACATATCGATGGTGTTAATTCGTATTCGTTGGATTTTAATCATTAGATCACGCACACATTCGCACTCTCATTCATACTTTCAGACTCTGGGGAAGATGACGAATTATCTTGGTTGAAGAAAACTGCCCACCCCCACCGCAGGCAGGTGCTCTACCGACTGAGCTACGGGGCCAGCCCTATACGTTTTTGTTTTTGAATTTTTAAGTCTGAAACCGAGACCAAATGACCTAGCTGTCTACGACTGTTTAAACCCCACTCTCTCTCTCTCTCTCTCTCTCTCTCTCTCTCTCTCTCTCTCTCTCTCTCTCTCTCTCTCTCTCTCTCTCTCTCTCTCTCTCTCTCTCTCTCTCTCATCCGCATATCCAATCTTATAGCTAAAATGCAAGAAATGTGCCTTTTTTCAGAAGGTAAATTGAACACTTTTCAGAAGCTAATGTTACTTTGCCGCAAATATAAGAGAAGTCATTTGTATTATTTATGCATTTACGAGAACTTTGCTTTTTATTGCTCCATTTATACCCCGCCTTTTACAATCGGCGGCCGTTCTTCTTTGGAACATATCGAAGGTGTTATCTCGTAGACGTTGGGTTGGTGGTACTTTGGATTTATGTTTTTTAATCATTAGATCACGCAAACATTCGTACTCTCATTCATACTTCCAGATTCTGGGGAAGATGGCGAATCATCTTGGTTGGAGCAAAATTCCCACCCCCAGCCGGGAATCGAACCCGGGACCTAGATGCTCTACCGACTGAACTACGGAGCCAGCCTAGAGAAATTCCTATTTGAACTTGTAAATATTAATAGCCCCCTGAAAGCTCTATATTGCAACACAGCTCTCATTAAAATACTTCGAGGCACGTCAAAACATGATCGTTTTCTTGTTTATATCGCCGCAACGCAACTGAACACTTAATGGACTTTCTTTTTTGGGGGGGGGGTGGGGGGACATCTGATCAGGGATGTAACCGTGCTGTGAGCATACATGGAGCGCATAGCTTTGGGAAGAAAGTATAATTACAGGTATTAATTGCAATGCGAAAATCAGAGCTAATATGTGAATGTTAACATAATTTTCAAGCTCAGTGGCAACGAGTTTAGATTCATCTGCACAGGGAAGTTTCTAATTTTTACATAATCACAAAACAGCTTGAAATATATTATGGATGCTAAACATCGTGGGATGGAGAGAAATGACTATATACTACAAATCAAATTTATAGGTTCAATATCACTACATTTCCATTTTCATGTGAAGTTGCGTTCCTCAACCCTTGTGTCCACAAACATTTGTATCTCCTAAATAAATAAATATTAACGACACGTCAGTTGCCACGATTGTATCAGCGCCATGAGTGTGCCAGGATTTCGTCACGAACCAGAATTTTACACTTCAGGAAATCTGCCGACATGGCTGTCGCTTCTAAACACACTTAAAACCATCGGTCTTGACCTAGTATGAATCCATAATCCCGGTATTAGTAGCCCAGCTTCTCACCAACTAAGCCACGCAGGCCGATATCACCTTTCCTACTTGGCAAATTAGCATCTGTAACTGAGTTTTCAAACTATCAAGTAGAGATGCCTCATCTTTGCCAACTTCACTTTGATAATGTCCAGCCTCAGCATTCAGGTTTTGGGGAACGTCTGTTTATTGATGACTTATTCTTCTTGTTCAGGTTCTATTGACTCTGCAACGAATCTGAAAGCATGTCCTCGTAGAAACATCTCTTCAAGAAGTAACATGTGTTCCTCAAGATCTTTCATGTATTTTCTTTTAGTCTTCAATTTGTCTAAAATGAAAAAATGCATAAAATGATTATCTGGATAGCTAATTATTTTAAGTATGTGCCCTATTTGTCTATTTAAATTATTTTCAGTGTTATTCATAATATATAATTGACATCTCATCATAAAAAGAGTCAGTAATATGATATATCCAAATAAAATGTCTAATATTACCAAGTAGCATCACCCCTTTTAGTAACTGTTCAATGGCCCAGATCACTTATCTCTGCTTAAACTAATAGAAAGCAATATAAATGAATACTTTAGTGACTCGAATATCACAAAATGCTCAACATTGGTAACAAGGAGCTGTAAGCTCAGTGGCACTAACAAAACAAGCTGCTTGTACTAACTGGAAATACTGAAAAATTGAACTGAAATGTTATTGAACTGAACATTTTGAAAACATATGACCTATGGGGAACTCACCTATAACTGTTTGACGTCGTCAAAATAGTATATTTGGTGAAAGTACAAACTGGTATACGTAAACAAATTTTACTAACTGCACGTGGATTCACTTGATTTGAAAGCGTGAAGATATTATTATCATCAATTATTCCTGGCCCGTCAACTTGCACAGAAAGACAATTAGCAGTTCAACATATGGCTCAGTGAGATGACATAATGATCAATTAGGGTATGGAGAAAAGACGAAGCAATTAAAAAAAATATATCATAGCTCAGGAAGTATGAGATATTAAAACCATCATATTTTGTTAAATTCATCAATTCAAAAAGTTCCCCCCCTTACCTTAAAATGTTTCTATTACGCTCCATTGGTTGCTCTGCAAACATCAAGCCGGCAGTCGATTTCGGCCCAAAAGCGCACCACACATTTAACTTTGGAGAACCTCTGTTTACTCAAATTCCATTGGGTGGTTCAGATCCCTAAATTTTACAACTGTGCTGGTTGACACAACCATTGACATGGAATGTAGCTTCATCTGTGAAGATTACACAGGTTTTAAAATACTTTCGTCATCGCCAATTTAGTTAAGCATGTCATTTACGAACTGAACACGCTTTGGTCGATCAGTAGTTTTTATGTGATGTGAGTTGAATTTTGCAAGTGAAGACGTACACCCTTGTGTAATACATTTTGAATTGTTGACTTAGGTATTCTAAGTTACACAGTTCGCTCCGCAATTGACTTTGGACTTCGAATACAACTCTGCTTTATACGCTCCACTGTTTCGTCACTTCTTCTAGGGCGTCCGGTGGATTTCTGCACGTCAACTCTGCCAATTTCCTGAAACTGTTCATACCACCGTCTAATGCTATCAGCATGAGCGGGATCACTACCATAAATACTACAGATAGTGTACTGTACAATTATAACAGATTTTTTTTTATTTTATTTTATCCATCGATCAGCAATTATGCTTTACAGATGTTTGTTATAAGATACATAGGAACAGGACACATAACAATGGAGGTAGCCATGAACGACTCCTCTAACTAAATATGGAGGATAACTGTAACACAAATTGAGAACTTAAAGTCTTATGGTAGTAATCACGTGTCGGAGTCTGTGCTGGAGACGTCACTCAGGAGAAGATCTTGGGGCAGTCTGCGCTTCAGGCGAGTTGGCTGGCGAGTGCGACAGCCGAGACGGTAGGTAACAGCTCCAGGGACCTCCTGGAGATGGTAAAAGAATGGACGTGCCAGGCGTCGGATGTATTGGTGAACGGGTAAAAGACCAAACTCATGATGAAGCTGCTGGTTTCGGATGAACCATGGAGCGTTTGTAACTGTACGAAGCACCCTGTTTTGTAGTACCTGCAGTCGGCGGAGATTAGTCTTACAGGTGCCACCCCAGACTGGAACTGCATAGGTAAAAATAGGACGGACTAGAGATGTGTAAAGAAGCAGGGAGGATTCATAACCAAGTGAAGTGCGCCTGTTGAGTAGAGGGTACAGTTTTGATAGCCGGGCAAACGCAAGCGTAACAGACCGACAGATGTGGGCGTTCCAAGTAAGTCGGGTGTCCAGTAACACCCCAAGGTATTTCACTGGCACATTGCTTGGTAACCATGAGAGCGGTTCCCCCAGCAGCCGTAGTGAAGGAGGATCCCTATAAGGTCGTAAAGAGAAGATCTTAACCTCTGTCTTGTTAGTATTGAGGGAAATGCGCCAGTGAGAGAACCAATGAGCTAATTGATCTAGGGCAATTTGCAGTTTCTGAATGGCATGAAGAATATTGGCGTGAGAATAATAGAGAGCAGTATCATCTGCGTATA
The DNA here is from genome assembly GCA_030765055.1 of Mantis religiosa. Classification (NCBI taxonomy): domain Eukaryota; kingdom Metazoa; phylum Arthropoda; class Insecta; order Mantodea; family Mantidae; genus Mantis; species Mantis religiosa. The sequence continues at coordinate 105,265,463 of CM060949.1, forward strand.
ACGCCGTACAAACTGGAGCTATATCAGGAAGATCATAAGTGAATATATTAAAGAGGAGTGGTGCAAGTACTGAACCTTGAGGTACACCTGCTAAAATAGGCCGTCGGGTGGATGTGAAACCAGCAATGCGCACCACAAAGGTTCTATTGGTGAGAAAACTTGCTATGATTTGTATCATTATAACAGATTTAAATTCTGCTAACCACAACACGCACTATGCTTTCTGCTCAAGTGTGGCCATTGCAATAGCACTGTCTACTAAAACAGTGTGATGTGACTGCATTCGTTCAGCGTATCGGCTGAAGGTCACTGGCGGGTATCTATGCGTCCTCTGTCATATCGGACGATGAATGAAATGCGTGAAATGTTGCTCAAATGAACCCTGGGTCCATAGAACTTAGACTTACCCGATATTCACCTTTCAAGATAAAGGAAAACACCATATCCAGATAATCACCCTAACCGAGATTCGAACTCGGGACTTCTTGAACGTGAGACACACACGTTACAATCTTCGCTGCCGAGGCGGGCGTTTCATGTTTGTCAATATTGACTACTGTTAACCTATTCATTAAGATAATATCAAACAACATCAATGCTTACATAATTTTAGGCCTAACTTTCTTTATGAATGACTCTTGACTTCTTAACTCAAAATTAATTTCCCTACATGAGCTGTTTGCTTAGAATTGTTAAGAAATCTGTATTTATATTCGTTCTCTTCGCTTTTGCACTATACTTCTATAAAGTTAAGGTAGAAATTGAATTCTGAATTTTTGTGTTTACATGAGCCAATTACACATCGAAGACACCCCTCCTATACGCTTATTACTTATGCAGAGCTTATATAGCGTGTGTAGGACTCATTATGAAAGGATAGAGACAGATTGAAAAATTCAATGCCATAGCCGGGATTTGAACCACGGATCTTCTTGTCTCCGTCCAGCCGCTCTAAACCATTGAGCTACTATGGCCAACGTGCCAACATGACAAACTCTCCAACTGACTCGTGTGAACCACTAGGAGCTCTCATAAACACATGAGACAACTACCATAATGGCGACTTACTATGCTGTAAGTACTTTAAGGCCCGGGCTTTATAGTTCGGACCACTGTTAGGTACAATTAATGGAAATTAATTGTTCTTTCACACTAGCCGTGTGTAGGACGCACTATGAATGGATAGAGCCAGGCTGAAAAGTTCAATGCTATAGCCGGGATTTGAACCACGGATCTTCTGGTCTCTGTCCAGCCGCTCTAAACCATTGAGCTACTATGGTTCGTGTTTTCCCGGTAAACCACTTAGGAGTTCTCATAAACACATGAGACAACTACCTTAATGGCGACTTACAACATGTAAGTACTTTTGCCCGCCTCGGTAGCGTAGATGGTAACGTGTCTGCCTCGCGTTCAAGAGGTCCCGGGTTCGAATCACGGTCAGGGTGAGTTACCCGGTTAAGGTTTTTCCGGGGTTTTTCCTTATCCTTAAAGACGAATGTCGGGTAACTCTAAGCTCTATGGACCCTGGGCTCATTTGAGCATTATATCACCCATATCATTCATCGTCCGATATGACTTGACGTTGGAGGACGTAAATTACAAAAAAAAAAAAAAAAAAAAAAAAAAAAAAGTACTTTAAGGCCCGAACTTTATAGTTCGGACCACTGTTAGGTACAATTAATGGAAATTAATTGTTCTTTCACACTAGCCGTGTGTAGGACGCACTATGAAAGAATAGAGCCAGACTGAAAACTTCAATGCCATAGCCGGGATTTGAACCACGGATCTTCTGGTCTCCGTCCAGCCGCTCTAAACCATTGAACTACTATGGCCAACGTGCCAACATGACATTAAACTCTCCAACTGACTCGTGTTTTTCCCGGTAAACCACTAGGAGTTCTCATAAACACATGAGACAACTACCTTAATGGCGACTTACTATGCTGTTAGTACTTTAAGGCCCGAGCTTTATAGTTCGGACCACTATTAGGTACAATTAATGGAATTGGTAGCTATGCATGGTAAGTTGACATTCCCGCACTAGTGCGGTAAGTATTTCTCCATAGAAACACATACAAAAATGCACGCTCTAAAATCTAACATTTATTTTCAATTATATTTATTAATATTTCTGCTAACATCTTAACTACTAAAATTCAGATTCATATAAATACACATAGTGCAAAAAATAGTGTGCAATACACATGTGGTAAGCACATAATGGAATCTCGAAAATTGAAAAAAAAAAAAAAAAAAAAAAAAAAAACTCGGTGCTAGCCTCTCGTTTTTTCAAAACTTTCCTCGTTCCGTATACATTAATGTCGCAATATACTATTATTAACGACTTTGTTAATTGACATGTTCATATTAACGCCGCCGATATGCCGGAATTTTGACCCAAAGAAATTCTTTTACGTGCAAGCATATCTACTGACATGGATGAAAGGAATAAGTTATTCATTCATAAAGAGCAAACTCTCGTCTTCCTGTTGGAAGAATTCTCTAAGAGAGCAGAGAAATTCTCTAGTTTAGCTGTGCAATTTAACACCCCGGCCGTAAGCTGATGTTTGCCTTGGGCCATGAATTCCTTGGTCCACCTCTAATCCTATCACCACTACGTCTTGTTTCAAAAAAAAAGTATTTTAATTGTGTTTTAACGAAGTAGGCTAACAATACACAGCGCAACTAGGCAAATTCTGTTTCCCGCATACAGCTAGCGATAACTGAGCTGAGGAGTATGTGATTCACCCACTTCACCAGTGTAAGCAATCTGGGAACCTTTGTTTACGTTACCTTAGCAATGAGCTTTTCTTCTTACCCTTCGCGTCCCTTGATCACCTTCACGTACCTTCTTTTAAAAATCAGACTGTAGCTTCTGAAGTCCTGACTAATGCAATCCACACGTTTTGCATGTTGTAATCGGCGATTGCTCGAATTGATGCGTCATAAATTCACCAGCACTGTTAGGACGCTGACCTGTGTTAATTACATGTTTACAACACTTAAAAGTTACTATTTCATAAAAGATGATATAAATGAGCTTTTAATCACAGATTATTTTACCCCCCCCCTCCAAAAACCCCATGGGTCAATGTCAGGTCGGCTACGGGAATCGAACCTGGGCCTCCCGAATGCGGGCTACAGATGAAAATGCCCAATAAATTCGTGAAAAAGAAAGAAAATGACCGGAAATTAATCTAAAAGTTACAAGAATGACTTTATCATAAAAATGTGGGAGAAATGCATTTTGATGACCTATAAAAACCATATATATCCAACGTATTTGTTCCAGAATGCACTTAATTTCCAATAAGCATCGTCTGTGACTACATAGAAAAAAGATGACTTTTCATCAAAATCCGGGCCTTAGTAATATGTATATGGCTTTGGCCAGCCCTTGCTGATAAGTGGCAAGCATCAGCAGACACGGAAATCCCAGGAGGTCGTGCAATCTCTCGCTGTAACTGTCGGATTGTCCGTGTTTTGCACGCGCTGCATTGTCTCCTGAATATTCACTGCAAATCCTGTAGTTAGAATGACAAGGCCTTTGTCTTCTCGCGTGCAATGTAAATTAACAAAATACCACGACGATAAATTCTTCTTTTTGACTCTTCGTATTTTACTACCCGGAATTTACATTCCCTAATAGAGACCCTGGGCCAAATGCGAAAGGTGTGCATAAAATTGCATTTAAATCAATTTAATCGATTATTAAATTAAACTCCAAATTTCCTATTCGTAAGTGAAAAGTGACTGCACATAAATTCGGAAATAAGAAAGGAAAAATTGTAGAAGTATTTATAAAAAGATGTGGTGTGTTGAACTCACAGGACTTTCTCTACTTTTGTACAAAGTAATCTTACAAATGCTTATTCTTCTACTTCACGTTAATCGAGATAAACATCTTATTGCTAATTTTCTTGTAGGTGCAAGAGATTATGAGAATGCAGTAGAATTAGGATTACTAAGGAGGGGATTCGCCACCGAAACCTGTGGTTTATTGTACCTAAGCCCTAAGTGGGACATCCCCAGGAGGAAGTATGAGGCGAGAGGAGACAGAGGGTGGCCAACCCAAGGAGTCACGGCAGTGCAGAGGACAGGGTCCCTTTTACCAGTTGTAAACTCCCCCGGCAAGCCAGCAGAACCGGCATCCCAACCACTGTGGTACGGAAACGGTCCATTAGATCAGCTCGGAAACCGTCCTGCCGAAGGGGGAAATATTTACCAGGAGCACATCGTCCTGCCATGCAGCGCCGAGACACTCGTCGACACTTCTACTCTGAAAGAGACCACCATGTGAGAGATGTTGTGAAATGATAATGAAGATGAAAGGAGGGACAGGAAATTCGGGGAATGTAATTAACCTACCCAGTATTTGCCTGGCGAACCAAAAATAAAAAAAAACCGAAAAACTCGCGGGTCAGGTAGGTTGGCCACAGGAATCGAACCCGGACCTCCCGAATGCGGGCTACAGACGATGCAGTAGGATAGTCAAATTTTTTAAAGCTAAGTAACGCCTTGAAGTTCCGTTCTCTTTGCATGATCATGAGAGAAATGAAAGACCTGCTATTTGAGAAAAACAATAGTATTGGAAATTTCAGACAAACAACAAGAAATATCTCCGATGTGGTTCATCTCAAAAATAAATAAATAATAACATAGATTGAGTCAACATGAAAAATTCAATGCCATAACCGGGATTTGAACCATGGATCTCCTGGTTTCCGTCCAGTCGCTCTAACCCATTGAGCTACCATGACCAACGTGCAAATTTGATTGAGCACGTTTTTAAGAAAATCAAAGTGTTTGAAAAGTGTTCTATGTAAAATGTAATCTGGAGTGGGTTGATTTTTAAACTCCTTGTTACGCAACCGTAAATGATATTGAACTTAAATACCAAGTTTTGTATTTATTGAAATTTTCATATTTAAGTTAAGCTGCTCATAGACGGATACATAGGCAGATACACAATACACGCACCTTTTCTAAAATGCCTTTTGTTTCAGATTTAAGCGGTAAGAACTCTTAAGGCATTTATCAATACAGAAAGGAATATATATATATATATCGTGAACAATTTTGCAGTCTCAAACTTTTCTTGCGGTTTTCTCTTAAGTCGTAATAAAATGCTGTATATTTCGAATGCCATGTTGCCAAGAGCTCTTTCTCCCTAAAATTGGGGTAGCACCTTATATGAAAAAAGTGTTTCCTTAATAGTGTCACATTAGTGAACGCTAAGTTATTGTAGAGAGGATTTGAGTCAGGCAGTGGAGCCTCCGTTGCTGTTGAGAGTGGAAGGGGCCGAAGAAACACGGCTTTCCGTGGGAACATGAGCCCTGAGGACGAAGCAGTGTCACGGAAATCGCGCGAGCTGGCCGTGAGAGAACTGCTTTAAGAACAGATACCATTCTAGACCTTCTGGAATGTAATTCGAGAATATTCGAAACTCCCGTGTCCGATGGGACTATATAAGAATCGTTGGCAGAGCAGTATTTAATGTTGAATTGTTTATGTGTGTTTCGCGCTTCGAGTATCAGTCGACAAATGGGGCTTCGTGGTGAGTAGTCGGCGCAGTGGAGCATTTCACGAGTCAGTCGGTCGGTTGAATTGTGTGAGCCGACAGAGCAGTGTAGAAAAATGCGGTGCGTTACAGGCTCTGTGTTGAGGAGTTGGCGGGCAGTGTGAACCGGCAGTGAAGTAGTTCATGAGCGAATATCGGAGTAGTGTTCAAAGTCTGCGTGTAGTTCCACGCGAGAGATAAACTATTTGCTACGTGAGATAGATTAGTAGCAGCGCAAGAAGGTGTGTGCTCTTGAGGCATAAACAAACTGTGTATTTATGTAAAAGAAAAGATGATTGTACGTTAGCATTGCGCTAACGATTTTCGTGACAGTATAGGAGTTAAAATGAACTTTGTGGTTTTATCATAATACAAAAGTGGACATATGTGGATAATTATAAGCTGAAAAGTAAGAAATACATATTTTCATGATTACATTTATGTAAAAGGGATACTATAAAGCAGTAGTAGTTTGTTAGGTGCACTATTTTTATATCGATGGGACTTACACAGTACCTCAATTCTGCAGCCTTATGGAGAACATAAGAGGAAGTAGAAACAGATAATATATTATTCAATTGAATTAGGTTGAAGTAACGGAACGTATTACGTTGATACACCGTAACCTAATGGGTAGCCTCTGGTTCCCTAGATTTTAGGTTCAAACCTGGAGCAGGGCTATGAATTTTTGTGGCCGTAAAAATCCTTATGATTTCCTTTGGAAGGGAAATAAAGCCAGTGATCTCGTGGCACTGGCACTTTTACACCACGTAAAAGAACCTCAAGGCTGAAAACAGGCCTCTTGATCACAGTTAAGTGGTCTTTTACGCCCTGTATAGAATGGGACGTTGGAAACCAAATAAAAATTCAGTTTCAAGTTTTAATCTAGTGTCAGATCATGCTTAAAAAGCATGTGAAGAACTGCAGGTTTTTTTGTAAATGCAACATTAAAAAATTACCGTTTAGCCACTTAAACATCATACGAGACTCATTTGTTTCTTATGTCAGCTTTTTTGTTTGAGAGCAGCAAGTTAGCTGTAATGTCCTCATGAAATGGTTTTCCTTTGCTTGCGTATGTGAGTCTGCCTTGTGTTGATATTTCTAATGGCGGATTTAATTATTTTTAAACGCGAAAATACCTTTCCGCTCCTGCACTTAACGATAATATTGTTAAAACTAAGACAAACTACGTGTATGATTCCTCAATTACATCCTAATTTTCCTAACACAGTTTAAAACACTAGTGACAGACCTATTCACCTCATCAGCATACAAACAATGCAGTCCCTTCTTCAATCTTCTTTTTTCTTTTGCTTCAGTATTTGGTAATAACGTTGCAAATTTCGAAATGTATTCAATTTTTATGCTATGGGGAAGGGCAAGAACTTGTTAACTGTTCTATTCTTGTAACCTCTGTTTTCTTCTCACTGAAATCGATTTCAATTATTTGTAGCATTAAACCTTGAAACTTTTGTAAATTTCTTCCTCTGTCAAGATACTATCTTCTCTTCTTTGGGTGTGTTTGGTTATTTTCTTGGTCCTCTGAAATAAATCCGAAAAATATTATCCATTTCATTTATTGCGCATGAAGTCACATGCCATTTTGATTTTTTCAAAGGCAATAATCATTTCAGTTACCTCGGTTACAAAATTCAAAATGAAAACCCGTCAGAGAAGTTTCGTTAAACGTTATGGTAAGAAGAGTACGTTCAAAACCAATAAGGTGAATGGATATTTGTTTGCTTGTTATTCATAATTAGTGCCCGGATTTCTAAGCGAAATGCTTATAAATGCTTTTTTTAATACAGCGTTTGCTTACTTTTTGTCCTTTTTAATTAAACTAGTTTATTTTATCCAAATCATGTAAATTTAAAAGTAAATTTTCAATCCTAGTCATAATTTTATCATTCAGTGTCGCTGAAACAGTTAGGAGCCAATATAAAGTCGTGGATTTTCTTGTCTCTAGCGTAAAGAAAGTGTTTGTACTCTCGCCGATTTGAGTTGAAAAATATCATGAAGTCCTTCAAAATTTGTCTTTACCTCCTCAGCCAGTTGTAACTCGGTTGGTTCTTGGTTAAAGACTGTCTTACTACGCAGAACACTTCAATGAAGTAAAAACAGCATTCCCACAGCACAAAAATGTTTTGCTAATATTGGCATCGAAGATAAAATAGAGTAGATCCTTAACCCTTTGTCCAAAATACCTCCTATTATAACACAGCTGGAAGCTCGGAATAATGCCCTGGAACATTCACTTTCTTTGAAAGATGAAATTTCAGTAATGTTGTCTTCAGAGACTCGCGGTATTGCTAAAACTGCATTTGAGAAACACAGTAAAGTATTTATGAAATAACCGTGGTTACGAAATAGTGTGTAAAATTTCTCAAAAGCTTTCTGGTACAGAAACGTATATCGAAGAGGAATTCACTGAATAAGAGGTGCGGTGCTTTTCACATGTTCCAGTAACGTCATGTGATGTTGAGAGATAGTTTTCACTGTATAAAATTCTTCACTGACATACGCAGGAGTTTCCCACAAGAAAATCTCAAGATAACCTTTCTCATATATTGTAACAAGCTTACGTAAGGTAAGAATTCTATGAAACAATATATTGATGATTAAATTTTAATTATATCTTTGCTTATTTTTGGTGCTTATTTATTTCATTTTTCGTGTCTGTATTTTGTTTGTTTTTTACGTCCTCCAACGTTAAGTCATATCGGACGATGAATGAAATCGGCGAAGTGATGCTCAAATGAGTCCGGGGTCCATGGAGCTTAGAGTTACCCGACATTCGTCTATCGGGATAAGATAAAACCCCGAAAAAAACCATATCCAGGTAACTCACCCTAATCGAGATTCGAACTCGGGACCTCTTGAACGTGAAGAAGACACGCTTCCATCTACGCTACCGAGGCCGACATGTGTCTGTATGCTTGCTTATTTCACCATTTGATTGTGCTTACAAATCCGGGCACTTTCATAATATTCTCAAACATTTAATCACATGATATTTATCTAAATACAAATATTAACACAGTTCACAAGCTTAAGAACAATACTTTGAATTAGGAACCACTCTGCACCATGAAATCGCCTTCGCCAAATACTTCTTGGAGACAAAGAGATCTTCATGTGTATCTATTTCCAGATACTTCTATCTTCTGATTTAAAGCGTTAAATATTCAGGCATTCTATCCTTTAATTCGAAATGTATATCTTAGTAAATAAGAAATGCCCCACACAATAGAATATGACTCTCTAATTTGTAAGATAATACTAAAACCGAGATTAATCTTGAAAACTGGATTATTTTTTTTTTATTAGGGTATTTACGCCCATAACAATCCCTCACCAAGTTTCATATCCCTCTGGGAGGAAAACCGCTGTATTCATCACAGCTAAGACGTTCAGCTAGCACAAACGTACCGCTGCTCGGCAGCACGGTGTATCTTGGCTGGCATCCAATCAGCTGTTGGAAAACAAATACAAAAATTTGCGAATGTGGAAGATCTTTCTGTTTTAAATCAAAGAAGACCCAGATGAATGCCTGCCAACCGCTGTTTAAATGTTTCTTCCAGAGCAGACTGCCAGATAGTTCGTCAGATTATCTCCCATGGTCTTCTCAGAAAAACATTACTTACCAAATGAGCTCAATTAATAAACACACATTCAAAGCAAGGTGTTCTGTCGCAATGTGTGCCCTTCATGAAACACATTTGCACACTTCATCTATGTCTTTACGTTTCGAAACTTGTGTGGAATCATTATAGCTACTACACAGATTTCATACTGTAAGGTATACAAAGGAGACAGTTTAATATTTTAAAATTGGCGAAGCTTTACGTTAATCCGAATACTAATCCGACAATACTGCTTATATTTTCGTGTATATATTCAGACAGGACTTTTTTTAACTTTCTTCTTCTTCTTCTTTTGATATAGGAAGCAGTCCTGCTCATTTTTGGTACTCTACCCCTTATGCCATTCTAGGCGACGGGTGAGGGAGTCACAACTATGGATCAGAGAGAGAAATCTAGGGATGAGTGATCAGGCCGGCCCGGGAATGAGAGTGGGTGAAGTTGATGAACGGAATGAGAGCGAAGTGGATGAAATAAAAGGTGATAATGTAGCAATTGTTGCAGTGATGGCGGGGAAAACCATAGGTCCCGGAGAAAACCCGCCCAACGTTGTCCACCCCAGATCTCATTTTGCTGTTGCCTAAGATCGAACCCGGGCTGCCTCAGTGAGAGTCATATGGTGTACCGTCCGGCCACGGTGCGGCCTCTTTTATCTTTGAGCTCATATATCCACATGTGTCTATAATAATATTTTAAAGAAAGAAATGTTTCTGCAAGCAGATAGGATCTCATAAACCCTCAGTGGTCTTCTGGCGAACATTGACTACCATATTCGAAGCACAAGTCTCGTAATGTGAGGCGCATACTGTGATAAAGTTCAATGGCGTTGGCTCGCAGTTTTTCCTTTAATTTCTCTGTTTTATGTGTTACACTTAACTTTTGGATACTAGTTTACAACTTGGCCGTCTTCTAAGGGAAGATAGGTGGCACACAGCGCTTAACATATTTTCTAATGTTAATATTTTGCACACACGTCATTATATGTGTTTCTTATTCTAATTTTGCGCAAGAGATCAACTGAAATTCTTAATTCGACTCAAGAGCTGTAGTAAAGGAAAGGATATGGCTTCACTGATTGTGAAGCAGTTCTGTCATTCGTTCGCAAGATTTCATTTTGAAAACTTCGAGATGTGTTTACATTAGTGTAGCAAGAGTGGGCAGAGTGTAAGGTCGTGATCATCGATGTCTCCCAGCAGCAGGTGTTCGTCCTATCTGGAGCGTAACAGTGTTTGGCGATGTGCCGCATAGCCACCAATTACCAGACTGCTAGCTCCAGTTCCCATGGCACCTCACTGTAGGATGTCTAACCCGTCAAACGACCAGTTCGGAGGAATTTTAAACTTTTTACCGGGTTGTTAAATGTTATGCTCCCTAGCTTTTGATTTATTGGCGTTTACATTAGAAAACGGAAACTGACTCGATTGAAATTAGTCGCAGTTACGTCGGTGTGTTTGAATATTCCCCGTTATTAATAGCAAAATTTGAGGTTTGGTTTATGACCGAGATTCCAATAACGGTATCTTGTGGTTTTGTACCAACTAAATGTAGTAATGTTGTGTGTATACAAGAATGTCTATTACAGAACCTAAAAAAATCTTGATTGCTAAGTAGGGTTACCACCTCCCCTCCGCCCGCCCCTGTAGCGTGGTGGTAGCATGTCTGCCTCACGTTCAAGAGGTCCCGAGTTCAAATCTTGGTCAGGGTGAGGTTTATTCCAGGGGTTTCCCTTATCCTGATAGACGAATGTCGGTAACTCTAAGCTCCATGGACTCCGGACTCATTTGAGCATCATTTCAGCAATTTCATCCATCGTCCGATATGACTTAACGTTAGAGGACGTAAATTAAAAAAAAAGTCCCCTCCAAAAGAATAATTGCACATCCACATTTCACCCGAAATACAGTTTTGAGGTTTACTGAATCCAAGAAGCATTTGGAGAAAAGGTGCTTATGTGTGCGTATGGTCGTGCAAGGTCGCTTAATGTCACTCAGATAGGAATGATCGGTTCAGTACACTTATATGGAAACCTTTTCTGCATTTTCTGGGAAATGGTCTAACAACTTTAATGAAAATACGAATATTTAAAATATTTATAGGACAGATGAATTGAAATAGATTGAAATCCTGTTTATTATAAATGAATTCTATAGGTACAATTTTCTACTCGTCGTTCTTGATCCTAATTTTTAATTTATTTTTCACCTTTTAAAGCGTTGCTTCAGCTTCCTGTATTTCCCTTGTACATCCTACGAAATGTGTAATGAAACCATGTCGGCAACACATTATCTCTATTAAAATAAAAATATAAGAAAATAAGCCTTTATAAATGTATTTTTCAGACGCTTAGGCAGGACAAGTTACTTGAATGCATACAATCATAGTTTTATTTTGGACAGCTTCATTGTTTTAGGCGCTATATTGTCACGCAAACAGAAGCTTTCTGCAGGTGTTCTCTTTCCCTTAATATAAACGACTTCTTAAGTTTTTTGTATTAATCAATAGTCGTATGACGTGCGGTACAATATAACTTAAAATTGTGTGCCCTTTGTATTTATGTAAAAAAATTCGTGTTGGCAGGACTATGGTCGTTTATGGACATGATCACTTGTTACTTCTTTCGCCCGTGCTTTCCAAAGACAGCTCAAATGCTGGCTGTAATTTTATGAACATAAAGCCAAGAGATAAAGCATAGTTTGAATGAACATTGTACTACTACCTTCTGCTGAGCTAGGTATCTGTAAGATGTACACATTCGACGGGATATGTTTCGATAACAGCTAACGCCATAAAACAATATAATATACACAGATTGAATATTTTAAGCAGTTCTACTTTTCCCCTTAAAAAACTTTTCCAGTTACACAGCAGATGTTCATGCTTTATTCCTAATTGTTTGTTATGCTGTCAGCAACTATTTTTAACATTTTGTTCGAATCAATGTGAAGATGGGGTACACATTAAATCGGTGACTGTTCCTTGAGAAGCAATAATGGATTATGAATTCAATTATGGCTGCTCAAAGGGCATACCAGATGTTCGGAATCCTTCGACAAGAAACAGTACTGGGACTGGTAAAGAAATTGGAAACAACTAGATTTTTAGTGATTGAAAAAAGGCAAACATCGTTCATCTAGCCTGCCTACAGTTATTGACGTAAAGGCATGAGTGAAGGAATCACTAAAAGATGTTTGTCGCAGGAAACAGGGTAAAGCAGCTCAGTGTATCAGAGAGCTGCAAAAAGCGCAGGCCTAAAGCACTATAGGATTATGGTTGTCCATCAGCTACAGAAATCAGGTAAGGATAGATGACCGAATTATTGTGGTTGGTGTCAAGCGTTCACTGTGCAAAACCTTGCCATATTGTCCATCACATGTTTCACAGATGAAGCATGGTTCAATTTATCTGACTATGTGATGTCAAATAACTCACATTATTGGGCCAGCCAAAATCCACATGCTATTAATGAAGCACCTTGCACCTGTTAAAATCTAGATCTCCACATTTGACATTGCCAGACTTCTTTCTATGGGGTTACTTAAAGGATAGGGTTTATATCACATAGTTCCAGACATTGGAAGATCTGAAGCACATTACACATTATTGACAACATTATTAATGGGTTGCCAGTAAAATGAAACGATGTGTTGAGTTGTACCTTATGCAGGATGGAGAACATTTTCAACATTTGCTATAGAGGTAAAGAATCTCTCAAAATTACCTTACATTTCTGGTATAGTAAGTAATTGCTATGATACCTCGTTTTGAAGCAATTAACGAAAGAAATGTCAGCTCTATATAAATCACCCTGTATTTTGATTGGTGAATTAGCTCTAAATTTTCACGGATATACTTAAGCAGTACCTGAGACAATTATGAAATTTCGTATCTTTTTGATTTCTCGGTGTTTGAGTAATACTGTGTGTTCTCTCTCTCTCTCTCTCTCTCTCTCTCTCTCTCTCTCTCTCTCTCTCTCTCTCTCTCTCTCTCTCTCTCTCTCTCTCTGTCTCTGTCTCTCTCATACCACTAATGACCACTTTTGAGTTCAGTGGGCCCAAAAGAGTATTTCTGGTGAAATGTCAGATATCAATTAATGCTTCATTTCTTGTACATATTAAAAATGGTATAAATAGTAAAAATCAATACCTTGTTAATGTTCTGAGAACATGATAATTCGTCCAGGGATTCAGTATTGATTTATGTTTTTCAGTTTTCTGCCTGAAAGTTGTAAAATTAGATCATTGTAATGCAAAGCTATTCTGTAATAATAAAATGAGATCCAATTTCATGCCATGCGTTTTTTTTTTTTTTTTTTTTTTCAAAATCCTAGAATGTGTCTTTTTCGGCACCCTTTCTCATTCCTCGCCTACTTAAATTCTGGAAGATAGCCTCGCATTGATGGCAGCGGCAACCTGTCATCCCTCAATACCTTGTTTATTTGATCAATGCTGTTAATTTTATTTCACCTTAGAGGGGGCGGGTGTAATGAAGAAAACAATATTCCCGTATCCTCCTATATGTGATGGTTATGCTTATGGAAAATAGGGTTGCGTGATGGAGAACACGGTGCCAGGGGTTTGCTGTCCGCAACTGTGCAAGATCATGATAGGGTTGTTTCTACGGAAGTGAACTTGTCAAGAGTTCTAACACAGCATAAAACGGTCAAGGAATTCAGGTTCACATTCAGAAGCTGTACACACACTTTAACAAAGTACTTAATGTCAAGTGTTATAACGTATCTATACCCTCTTTAATATAGCTTCATCTTATTAAGAGAATGACCTAGCAGTGTTGTTTGACTAGGTTGTGTTAATTTCATTATGGAGGTTCTATGAATCACATTAACATTTTGATTTATTCCGTTTGTCAGCGTCAGAAGTATGAAATTCGATGCATCGAGAACTCGGGGAAATAGTGTTTAAGGCCCCTTTGATGAAGCAAAATAAAATAAAAGAAAACAAATGGGTACGGAAGCAGCATGGAAAATTATACATTAAGAAATATATCGATGCAAATTAATGAATACTTTTATACGATACCGGAAAACATTACGTTTCTTGAAAAATGTGCCCCACATATGACCTGTATTTGCGATGGAAAACTGCCAAATTATGATGCACAAGTACAGTCAATTGTTGTAACATTTCAGCTGGAATAGCCTTATTACTCTGCGAGTATTCCCTATAAAGTCTATAAAAGAGCATCCAAACTAGTTCCTGCAAGTTGGTGTCAAAGCGCACACTGTGTGCGCTTATGGACATTCTTTAACAGTTGTTCTCAGCGTCTATTTCTACATTGGGTGTGAAAGAGCCTTAAATTTGCTCAGAAGCCTTTTTATCAGGTTTGAGGTTCTTCTAAATGTCATAATATGTCATGGAACTACTATCTTTACTTCCCTTATGAAAATAGCCTGCTAAGAATTTTGACATTCGAATGCATCCACCAACCTCCGCCGGCTTTGAACCCGCGACTCTCAACTGGCTCGGCTATTTGGGAGTTAAGTATCTCGTAAAGAGGAGTCACTCCATTGTTTAGGAAGATTAAGGTTTATTCAAATAGAACGCAAACGCTTGTAGACGTAAACAGTCGGTACTCACCGAGAAATAAATAGTACTTACAGCTGATATGTTTGGCAAATAGTTATGATACATTGTAGCCACTGTCACGCCTTGACGAGTAAAAGAGTATGAACATTATATTAAATTACGAGTAAATAAAGCATAATTAACGCAATAGGCGTAAAATATAGATATAATGTCTAACAGCTTTGAGTCTTTGTATAGTTGATCTGTTTAATATCGTAAAATCATAACCTGTTGATTTGGAATTCTAGCTAGAGTTGGCTGTGATGATCATGAAATATTGTATCATCTGACGGTAAGAAAGTGCAATAAGAGGTTACCAGTTATTCGTTATGTTGTAAACATAAATTGATTCACAAAGCCATAACCATATTTCGCGCCACGATGAAACCGCCTGAGGGTTGGAAACATAGTCTTTGCTAGTTGCAAGAAAGGAAATGACAAATAATAATAATAATAATAATAATAATAATAATAATAATAATAATAATAATAATAATAATAATAATAATAATAATAATAATAAATAATGTCCGCCTTTTGCCATCCCTGAAGCATGTAAGGAACCAGACAACGATGCATACTCGTATAGCAGTTCAAAAGACTGCATCCAGCTCTGCATAGGCGCAATCCGAATTGTTGTGAAAGTGCGGTACCTGTTACGAAAAGAGCATGCACACACAGCAATTCAGTTTGTACAAAGAGCAGTTAAACACGTCGACCTCGGCACATTGCTTTAGTACCTCTGACTGGTGGCCGCTCCGTGGCTCAGTGGTTAGACCGCTTGACTCCTACCAAGGCGGCCCGGGTTCGATCCCAGGCGACCGCAAAGTGAGATTTGTGGTGGACAACACGGCTCTGAGGAGAGTTTTCTCCGGGATCTCCGGTTTCCCCGCCATCTCATTCCACCGGTGCTCCATCTTCATATCTGGTATCATCAGTGTCATCGCCTGCGGTGCCGTATGTAGTAAAAGCGGGCGTTAAACACTACATATTTCACATTACCTCTGACTGCACTCCATGATCTGTCTGCGGCTTCAGTTTTACTATTTCTAAATTAAGCCATGAGACGAATCATGGCATGATTTGGGCTTATCCTTCATTCACAACTTCATGTGAGGGGACATTTATTATTTAGAATTATGGTAGGAAAACAGGTGTTTACATAGTGATATCGTTGCTGTATCTGCTAATGTAAGGGTATATCTGATATGTAGCGTGGAGACCAAAGGATGAGTGATAACCGTGAGCACAAGTTTGATCCTGTATAGTTGGTCATCCCATGTTGACGGTTCAAGATGAGGAAGAACTATGATTTTCTTTATTAGTTAAACTTTTGGTCTCTGAAATTGTGTCACTGTTGGTAATAGTTCCTACACAACATACATGCATCTAGCTATAGCTAGACTGAAAGAGGCGTGTTATCGCCTACGTTTATCAAGTTAATCGCAAATTAATTGAGACGGTCTTTTGAAGTGCTCGAACTCAACTACTCAACTGTAGCACAAATTTGCCGTCCTGTGCCTAATTAAACAACCGCTACATAATGACTTGGCCGCTGAAGCGGGGCCCAAAGTAGGAACTGGGCCAAGAAGCCGTTGTTTACAACTTGACTTTTCATACACGTTGTACCCTATCATTAAACTATACATTCAATCGATTCTACATACTGTTTCATTAATGAATTTCGTAGTTTGTAGCATTATTGGTTTACAAAATATTCGTTTGTGTATGTTTTAAACTTCCATTTTGAATTTTACGGAACATGTACATGATCTCTTTTAGTGCAAAAGTTTGCTATTAAAAGCATTTAATACATAAATTGACATCTCCAATCTTCCAGGTAATAGGTATCCCTTGTTTATTACATTATGCATATTAAAAGTGACTCTTATATTTGTTTTACGTCAAACCCAATAAAATACGTGCTTCGAAATTATGTAAGTTCGGCAATACAGACGTCGTTAAATGCAAATTGCAGAAATAATACCTACACTGTTAACATTCTTAACAATGTCTTTCTCATGAGCTCATGCGAAGCAACACAAATCACCTCCTCCCTGCCCGCCTCGGTAGCATAGATGGTAATGTGTCTGCCTCACGTTCAAGAGATCCCGAGTTTGAATCTCGGTTAGGGTGAGTTACTTGGATAAAGATTTTTATGGGTTTTTGCCTTATCTTGAAAGACGAATGTCAGGTAACTCTAAGCTCTATGGACCCTGGACTCATTTGAGCGTCATTTCGCCCATTTCATTCATCGTCCGATGTAACTTAACGTCGGAGGACGTAAATTACAAAACAAACAAAAACTCCTCCCTCCCTCCCTCTCTCTCTCTTGCTCGCTGACTGCATCGTTCACTTACCCCCCCCCTTATTCTCTCTTGCCATTATCTATCAAACAGGAAAATATTTGAGGACCTCGAATGACGCATTTTTTTAAGTTTTCTATATTATATTTATGAGTACATTGTTAAAGCTCTTCTATAAAGCGAGGAGTAAGTAATAGCCGAAATCATAATTAATTTAACTGTCTACTCTTATCAATTACGCAAGGGATAAATGAAGAAAAGAACGAATATAAGAGTAAATTAACAATAGGGATCGTGCGAATTACATTTTTTTTTTTTTTTTTGTTTTTGTTTTAGTACAAGACTAGCGGGACTGCAAGCTATGGTGGCAAATACTGGTATTTTCATAATTTACGTTAGGAACAAAACTCAAGGAATGAGAGACCTTTTATTCTCCATCCAATTAAGCAATGTGCCTGCCAGCATTTTGGGATTTCTGCTGTATTAAGGGAAAACACATTTGTGTGAATGAAAAGGTGTCTGAGGTAATTCAAGATTTTGAGTGAGACCATGTCTCACTAAAACCAAGTCACTAAAATCAGGTCACTGAAACCAACCCACGTACAACTTTCAAATCAAAGTAAGGATATTTTAATTTAGTTGTGGTAGGCTGTTCAATAGGTGTACATACCAGACTGCAATGATATATATTCGCATAGTCCATCTAGACCTTGAAGTGCATAGTTTTCTATGGTCTAAATCTGCATGATTTGCATGATTTAATACTAAGTTCCTTATGACAAGCGAATATAATCTCAGCGTTTCTGTATGATCAAACAGAAATCTCATCTGCGAGATGATGGGAGTAATTAATAATTATAGAAATAATAATAATAATAATAATAATAATAATAATAATAATAATAATAATAATAATAATAATAATAATAATAATAATAATAATAATAATAATAATAATAATAATAATAATAATAATAATAATAATAATAATAATAATAATAATAATAATAATAATAATAATAATAATAATAATAATAATAATAATAATAATAATAATAATAATAATAATAATAATAATAATAATAATAATAATAATAATAATAATAATAATAATAATAATAATAATAATAATAATAATAATAATAATAATTAATAAGTAATAAATAATGTTAGTATTCTATATATTTACCGTTTTAATTGTTCTGTTGCATCGAACTTTGCTTAAGGGTATTTTCTTATTCATTTAGGTCGAGAGAGAGAGAGTGGGGGGGGGGAGGTTAGGCTAAGGGAAACGAATATAATTGCTTCGTTTACTGAGCTGTCAAACAAGAATTGAATGCATTCATTGGCTGGCGCGCAACTGTTTGATCCTCTGCCAACTAGATGCAGATGTAAGGTACCTTGCTTTTCCATTTGTTCTCTATTAGCATGTCTTAAATGTTGCACGTTCTTCTTACTTGATTTACGGGTGATCTTTCACCCGATGTCACATATCGATTGTATCAGCTAATTAGTTGAAGACAAATGTGCAGTCAGTGACACTGAGCAATCAGAAGAGCTGAACACCTTTTTGCTGTCTCAGAACGCTCTTAGTACACATATAGAGATGCCGAGTTTTCATTACGTAATCATTACCACTATTAAGTAATGACCTGGATCTCCATTTTCGAATTGTCCAGATTACACTGAAAAAACTGTTGACAATTTTCAATTCTTTCACGCAAATTCAAGCAGACTATCTCTGTTCTGGTGGTTAGCGTGGTAGTTTCCAAAATATCAGGGCCAAGTTTTGTAACCCAGCTGGACGATGGCAATATTTCTTTAGCCAGGACTATTTCTCATTATTTCCAGAGACTGAATGTATTAATGAGAGTTGAAATATGTGGGGATGTGTGTATCAGCGAAAACCGAACGTAAACAAACCCAAAGATACACAATAGTAAACGAGTGAAAATCATTATTCAAAGGCAAAGCCGGGGTTATGTCCTTAGATGTTAACGGCAGCTATTAAGGGAGGAGACAAGTAAATTGGAACTGTTTTAGTAAAAAATTGGAAAACTGTGTTAGACGCATTGATTTTTGCCTAAGGAAAAGGATATTTCTGTGAAAATTGTTGGGAATCAGTAGCCTTAACTCCCAGCATTTGGAAGTATTATTAAGGTTCTGGAAAAACATTTTATTGATTTATTGTACAGATTTTCCTACAAATATGTTAATAGAGTGAGTTCATGGAAGTGTACCCACCGAATTATGTAACTATAGAACGTGTATCTTGATTGGTCTTAAATTATGAGGTTTTGTTTCTATGTTCATCACTGTTTACGCTCATAAGCGCTTAAGAGTTTACGATATTAATAGGTAGATTAATCCACAGCATAGTCATCAGCACTTGGAGGGTACCTTATACCTACTGCTTAAAAACTACACAGTGTTCATTTTTATTCGTTATTTCCCGCCCTCCGAATGATCAAGAATGACGTCATAGTTGACTGGTGAGTCTATCTTGAAATCATAGTCCCTCTACGGAGAAGCGGTAAATTTTGCGGAACAATAAGCAAATTACAGCGCTTTGATTGTGGTTGCGCTTGTAACTAATATAACCAGCTTCCCCTGGGTATGAACACAGAGCACTGCGTCTTCGTGGTTGAATGCTACTTTCGTACCGGCATTAAATTGGTGCGACATATAAATATAATTTAAACCGCAACATAGAGGAGTTTATGCAACGCTATCCGGCATTCAGACAAGTCCCTCGGAGCGTAATGTTGTCAAAAGTGTTCAGATACCGTCAAATTGACATTTGTTTGCAACATGATCTTCTTGCGTTTTATCAGTATATGATATAATTTTTTGTCATTCTCATGCTTAATTAAAATGTCTATTAATGTTGGTATCCTTATGTCTTTTAAAACCAATAGGTACATCAAACATTTCCAAGATACAGGATCAGTTACTCGCAAAAAGAGAGACGCTGGGCCCTATAATGTAACTGGTCCCAATCTAGAAGCAATAAATAATGCTATGACAGAAGGACCTCAAGCATACCTTCTCGCAATACAGACAGTGTTTAAGGGGAAGCGAGAAAGTAAATATAAGAAAATGGACACATAAGGCTATGTACCAGAAATATTTTCTTGTTTAGACTTGGATAAAAGCTTTGTACATGTTGTTACACTACTTTATTTTTCATTCCTAGAACATGGTTCTGGTTTGTAAAGAAGTTACATTGTGAGGAAACTGTGGGTGATAGAAAAGAATTGAGATCAAATTGAAATATTCCTATTTTATGTGACAGGTTTACAATATGTATATATGTCTACTATAACAGAAAACCAGATGTTCATTCTGAAATAAGTGTTCATTGACGTATCATTTTGTACATTCTTCATAGTATACTTTTATGGCTGCATAATTATCTTTGCAGTGTATTGAATTGCAGTATATATATTTTTTTAACAGTTATCGTATCTACGCACCAGGCGAAATTACTCACTTTATATTACGCGGGCAGACCCACCTCTCAAATAGTATATTTACGTACCGGTAGAGGGAGGCCTCAAAGTTGCTGTCAGCACATCAACTACGATCGCAAGCCGCTAGGGAAATCGTATAAACTCGCTCCATCTAATCCCGGCCATGGCATTGAATTTTCAGACTGACTCTACCGATCCAAACTTTAGCTTACAAATGCTAGTGTGGAAGAACTTCCATTAATTAACCTAATAGTGGTTTAACTATGAAGCTTGGGACTTACGTACTTACAGCATAGTAAATTGCCACAGACGGTGTGTGTCTCATTGTATATGAGTGCTCCTAGGGTTTACTTGGAAAGTACTAGTCAGTTGGAGAATGTCATGCTAGCATGCTCGTCAGGGTAGCACAATAGTTAAGAGCAACCGGACGGAGACTGGGAGCTCCATGGTTCAAATCCCGGCTATGGCATTGAACTTTTCAGTCTGACTCTACCTATACAAACCTTAGCCTATACACGCCACTTTGGAAGAACGATTAATTTCCAAGCATAGGCCAATTTCATTAAAATGTAAGAAAAGATATAACGGATGAACCGGTTACCCCCAGTTTCTTTATGTAACCACACAAGCGTAGATGTTTAGTAAAGGGGTCTTCCTGGTACATTGATACATTATTTACTTATTTGAATTAAAGAAAGCTACAGTATAACAAGGGGTGGTTACATCTTGATCACCCAATTTCTCTCACATTTACCCTTAAATATTACAGTTACCTATATGCTAGCACTAATTATCCAAGTGGTGAAATTCTCCGCAGGCACTTCGATTTCAAACTCTTCTGCTGGCTTCCAGCGTAGAATATTTTCCCAAATTCTGAGCAAAATCGGTGACAGTGCCATTGCTAATAAACAAGTGGATTATGTGTACTAAACTAACCTGATTTCAATTCTATCTCAAAAATATGCTCACATCTATTCAATTTTAATGACTTTTACTACCTCTGCAACACACATCGCACACTTCTCTGCGAATAAGATATAACATGAATAGTATTAAAATTAAATACGAATTACTTTGTGAATCTGTAGATAAGAGGTGGACAACAAATTCGAGATAATGCCTGCGTTTGAAATGGGAGTGGTACTGGCACGTCGGAGCGAAGATTTCAATTATAATATTCCAATTCAGATGTCAACTACGGCAAGTACATTTTATATGATATGCATAAATTGTATCACCTGATTTTTTTTGTTGTAATTTACGTCCTCCAACGTTAAGTCATAACGGACGATGAATGGAATTAGTGAAATGATACTCAAATGAGCCCAGGGTCCATATAGCTTAGTTATCCGACATTCGTCTTTCAGGATAAGGGGAAACTCCGGAAAAAGCCGTAACCAGGTAACTCACCCTTATCGAGATTCTAACTTGGGACCTCTTGAACGTGAGGCTGACTCGCTACCATCTGCGCTACCAAGGCAGACCTTGTCACCTGCTTGATAACAGTAAAATGTCTAATATAGACGTTAATTTGTGCTAGCGAACAATAACATTTCTTTTCTTTCCTACTCCTTTGTGCTTGCGATTGGATATTTCTGCATGAGATATATTTTTATGAAGTTTATATGGTAACTAAGGGTGACTTAAGGATTAAAACGCAGTGGAGAGGGGAAAAAGAAAGGAAAAACAAAACACCTTATATGAAAGATTCTCCAAAGCGAAGGATTTCTGTTTCATTGTACATCGTCTGTTTTCTTAGGCTTTCCGCAGCACTTTTAGCTAAGTTCTATTGTTGCTTATCGTAAAAGGTGAGATAGCTTTCTTTGATATGAATGGAGTAAATCGAAAATACGCGACTACTACTACTAATAAATTAATAATAATAATAATAATAATAATAATAATAATAATAATAATAATAATAATAATAATAATAATAATAATAATAATAATAATAATAATAATAATAATAATAATAATAATAATAATAATAATAATAATAATAATAATAATAATAATAATAATAATAATAATAATAATAATAATAATAATAATAATAATAATAATAATAATAATAATAATAATAATAATAATAATAATAATAATAATAATAATAATAATAATAATAATAATAATAATAATAATAATAATAATAATAATAATAATAAATATTAAAGTAAAAATATACATACAATTAAAGTTGACCAAAAACAACAGAGTAATGCTCCTACTAATAAATCTTTCCGATCTTTACCCTCCTAATAAATATCTCCTGATATTGCTAATACAATTTCCAGACTTCTAAACGATTTCTCTTAAAGAGATTTCAAGTCGTGATTCCTGTTTATTCAGATTGGAAAGAAGTAAAACATAGTATAATTGTCACATATTCTTTACAAGCAAATGTCAAAATTACACTAATATGCCTAACTAATAAATTATGTTTCATAAAAAGGGTACAATTTTTAACCTCCACATTTCCGAGAATATGCAAATGTTTTACCGTGAGTACTGAATATAATTTGGAACGTCATGTATGATTAAAAGGAACATGCACTCCGTGCTTATTATTTTCTGTCTTTACCAATACTTTGTGCTGTGTACAAAACTGAAATTAGTTCGTAGTCGTATTTAAATTTAGCGCCGTATCTGTTGAAAAGAGATATAATATTTTTAACGGTATTAGTGCTCATCCCCTGTAATAAATGCACTTAGAATATGGTAGTTCTATCATTAGATTGGTCAAAATCGAATGGCACGAGCCAGTCGATATGCTTAGGTCCTCAGCAACTTCTCTAATGGTGATTCGACGATTGACCAATACTATTTTCTTCACTTCTACAATGTTTTCGTCTGTTATTGACGAGCTCGGGCTTCCGGTACGCTCTTCGTCGTCACATCTTCTCCACCCCATGAGAACCTTTTGTACCACCGATAAATGTTGCTTTGGTCCAAGGTAGCTTCACCATATGCATCCGCGCACTTAATTTTGTTTTTCACACAAAATTTGATACAGATTATTTGTTCCAATTTTTGGAATAGGCAAAAATCGAAAACGAGGCAAAATAGCTGTCAACAATAACTGAACATTGAAAATGGCCGAGCTTGTCAACGTAAGTGAGGGACATGAGTACCAACATATAGTCACAAAACAAACGAAAATCGAATAGACGTAGCCCGCGAAAATTCAAAATTTGCGATACTTTTTGAACAGATCTCGTTTTATGCCTGAAACTGAAGAATACTGCAGAGGATGAATAAAATCAGCAGTCGACAAGCAGATCCATTAAATATTCTATTCTTGTTAAAATCTGCATTGACCAGCTGCTTCGCTCTTAACCCGCGAATAGTTAACATATACCTCCTGATATCCGTCCTTTGTCGATAATAGTAATTCCAAGAATAGAGAAACAAACAAAATATAAATAAAGAAACAGACCTGGAATTCAAAGTACTATCATAATAGAGCCAGACTGAAAAATTCAATGCCAGCCATGGCATTGAATTTTTCAGTTTGGCTCTATCTATTCAACTCTTAGCCTACACACGGGTAGTGTGGAAGAACGATTATTACTATGATAATATCAAACTTTTATAAAAAAAATTAAACAGTGATATTCCTTATGAAACAAATATATTTCTGTGTGCTCTTAAATTCTTTGTTCATTTTACGTCATCATACTCGCTGATTGGTGCGCTTTTTCGGCACTCGTGATCCCGGACGGTTTTCATCAAGCCATTCTACACGCATAAATTCGAACGCAGAGGAGCTATTATTTTTTATTTCGAGTGGAGGGAAAATTAATTTATGGGCTCCCACTGTGTTGGAGGGCACAATGGGGTGTGTGGGCTTCATCTCAAGGGTACTACACCACTAAAGTCCTCCACCGGATTAGAAGGGAGAAATGTGCTGCGATACCGCCTAAGGCACCCGCGCATTCCCGGTAAAATTAGGACTAGCTCGCAGTGCGAGCCAGCAGGAGTAGGTAATGGTGTTGGGAAACAAACTTGACTAGAAGCCCAGCTGCCCCCCCCCCCCCCCCCCGAGGATTGAAAGTGTAAGTTAGGTAGAGTTCTAGGTAAGGATGGGTATTGGAATTAGGCCTGAAGATTCCTCCTCCGCTATCTGAACAGTCCAGTCGTAGTCTGATGCTGCTGTGGCTGATGTGTAAGTGCTGGTGGTGCTGTCTGTTGGAGCTCACAATGTTCCGCGTGAAAACCCGAAGACTCTCATCCAGATCGTCCAACTTGCTCTTGATAATCTAGTATTGAGCGAATGGAGATCCTGAACGGCTTTGTCTAGGCTCTCGAGTGATTAAGTTGTCTGGTGCTCGTTGAGTTGGTGGCTGCTGATACTGGTGTTGCTGCAGAGAAGTGCTCGGCTGCTGCCGAGAAGCTGACGTTGCTGGTGGCAAAGTGTCTGGCAGGTGTAGCGGCTGCGGCCATCACATGTGGTGCAGTAGCGGCTACAAAGGTCGTGCTCTGTGCAGACCAAGGTGAGACAAGAAGCACCACAGGAATGGCACTTCGGCTGGGCTACACAGGACTCTGCTGTGTGTCCGTAGGCACAGCAACGGCGGCATGGAGCTTTTTGGTCCTGTCGGCTTTCCTCAGTCCTCAACGCCCGCCCTAATAAGGGCTGGCCGATGACCAGGGCCGCCTCCAGTTGCGAGTGACTTGCTAGTTCCACACGGACGAGTGGTGTCGGGCCCGGGCGGATATAATGCGTTTGACCCTCATTGTTGATGCGGCGGTTGCTGGTGACAGGCCTGCTCTCGGCTGGGAGGCAGGGCTAGGCTCGGTCTACGGTGATGCTGGCTGCGACTGCTCCTCTACAGTTGGTTGGGTGACTGCTAGCTTCTTCGTAGCTTTCTCAGCACGAACCATGTTGCTGCGATGAAGGTTCGAGCAGAAGTACCCTGCCGAGTTGGTTGCCGAGTCAAGCTATTAAAAGTGCTGCATTATAGTTCTACACTGAACACCTCTTCAAAGAAAACTGGTCCCATTAGCTGCTTCCCTTGTATCGCGCATCATGCTGTTATTTTGGGATCTGTTTTAGTAAATAAACATTGACTACTAAGCAGAAATTATCTTGATTTCAGTATATGATATTGTGCCAATTCTCACGAGTAGAACCCGGATTCCTTTGTAATTATGTGCCTAACTATTGCATTATCTTTGTATGGGTATATATGGAAACAGATAATGCCTGTGTGCTGAAGTTTTAGTTTATATATATATATTTATTTATTTATTTATTTATTTATTTATTTATTTATTTATTTATTTATTTATTTATTTATTTATTTATTTATTTATTTATTTATTTATTTATTTATTTATTTATTTATTTATTTATTTATTTATTTATTTATTTATTTATTTATTTATTTATTTCAGCACATATAATATATTTTAGCACAATCTTACCTTACCTGAAAGTAAATGTTTAGCCGTTTCTTTGTTTCATTATTGTATTTATATTTTTCTTCCACCTATATTTTGCTCCTTTCAAAAGGATAATAAATAGTAATTAACAATCAAAGTTAATATTAATATTATTGACGTATAGCTGCAACGACTCAGACATTCTATAAAACTACAATATAATAATTGTTATTCTTCTTTAATTTCCTTAGTTGTAGCACTATCGTGGTTTTATGGGATTCTTGCTCCTCTATCCCTTTTTTAAGGCGGGGCGTGAGAAACCGAAGCTTTGGATCCGATCAGGATGGGTGATCAGTCCGATGCCTGGTGTGAAGCTGAAGGAAGTGGATGATATAATTATATGAGGGCGAGAGGAATGATAGAAAAGATGATGGAGCAATTAGCGTAATGCTGACGGGGCAAACCGGAGGACTCGGAGAAAACCCGTCCCAGCGCCATGTTTTCCACCACAAATCTCACTTTGCGGTCGCCTAGGATTGAACCCATACCTTGGTGAGAGCCAAGCGAACCACTCAGCCATGGCGCGGCCTCAATGTAACAATTCAAGTTAAGAAATATTATTTATTGTCTTTGTTGTAGAGTTGCAGTGAGCCGGGACGGTACGCATTTTAGTTTTTAATAATGTGCTTATTAATGACACTGTCAATTATCAGGATGATATGAGGGTTACCGATGTGCCGAAATTTTGTTAGCTAGCACAGGGACTAATCCGCAAAGTTGTGGCTATCGGTAATCCGGGCAAGACCAGGAGAGGTGTTAGCCAGATCAGGGTGTTGAAAATGTTTGAGGTAAGTTCTAGGAAGAGTGTTTATGACTTACAGCAGTGTACTTACATCAGTTTTAAGGGTGCGTTAATGTTGGATGTATTAATCTGTAATGTTTAAGTATGAGCTTTCTAATTTGATTGTATGCAAGCCAAGCCAAACCTAACCTAAA
Source organism: Mantis religiosa (assembly GCA_030765055.1). Classification (NCBI taxonomy): domain Eukaryota; kingdom Metazoa; phylum Arthropoda; class Insecta; order Mantodea; family Mantidae; genus Mantis; species Mantis religiosa. The sequence continues at coordinate 105,292,409 of CM060949.1, forward strand.
CTAACCTAACTTACACCTTGCCATTCTACCTAGGTAGTTATCTAGTCTACTCACTGATCATTTAACATAGCCTGATATACATAGATCTAAGCTCAGGTAGGCGGCCCGGGTTCGATCCCAGATGATCGCAATGTGAGGTTTGTGGTGGACAACATGGCGCTGGGACGGGTGTTCTCCGGGATCTCCAGTTTTCCCCGCCATCTCATTCCACCGGTGCTCCATCTACATCTCATATAACACCAGTGTCACCGCCTGCGGTGTCGTATGTAGTAAAAGCGGACGTTAAACACTACACATTTCACTTTTTTCTAAGCTCAGGCGTCAGTGTATGTCTTCCGGTGATTTTAATTGTTGAAGGTAATTCTCTTTTTGTGCACAACTTTGATACACTTTCGAGGTATCTTGATGCCATCTTAAGCACTTTGAAGGTATTTTGAATGCTTAGTGGTGTTTTGAGGTAATAATGCATTTGTTTAGTTTTTTTATGCATTTCACACGTCTTTTGTTTAGTATTTTAGCGTTTTATGGTATTTTTCAACAATTTTAAGTATTTAATATATATTTTAATGTATTTTAATGCATTGCAGAGTATTTTATCTGTCGATGGGTTATTTGAGCTACCATTCAGAAAATGTTGAGGTATTTATAAACGAATTTAAAATATTTTCAAGACCTGTGTCTAGCCCGCCTCGGTAGCGTAGATGGTAGCATGTCTTCCTCACGTTCAAGAGGTCCGGAGTTCGAATCTCGGTCAGGGTGAGTTACCTAGATAAGGGGTTTTCCGGGGTTTTCCCTTATCCTTCAGGACGAATGTCGGATAACTCTAAGTTCCATGGACCCTGGACTCATTTGAGCATCATTTCACCCAATTTATTCACCGTCCGATATAACTTAACGTTGGGGCGGACGTAAATTAAAAAAAAAAAGCCTGTGTCTTTCGTTCATATTTTAGACATTTTTATGGCAAACTTGAACACTATTACAGGTTTTTTACTTCATGAAATTGATCGTACTTTAATGCTTTTCAGAGACATTTTAACTGTTGATAGCAATATTTCAGTTACTGTTCTGGACATTTTCGGTATTAGTACAGCTATTTAAGACGTTCATGAGCATTCGAATGGTATTTTAATGCTATTTCGAGGTACTTTGATTTTGAGCGTTTTTTATGTATTTTGGAGACTTGATAGTGATATGTTAAGGTTCTTTAGTGGTGCTCTAGTGATGTGAGACTGGAACTTTTGTTACTCTCAGAGGAGCTTTTAAAATTATAAAAGATATTTGGGGATCTTTTTAACAATAACTAAGGATGTTTTTAGTAATCTTCTCTTGTTTTGTGATAGTTGACGCTGTTTTCATGACAATTTATCTCGTTCGTAGAGTTTCTATCGCTTTTACAGCACTTCATATGTTTTAGTGTGATTGTATGTCTTTTCTATTAAATTTTTTTTTGGTGCTTTGTTACAGGGCTTTCGCGGTTGTAGAGGGTCATTTTACTCCTTAGGAACTAGTGCTTATATTTCTGTAAGAGATATTTTCAGATGCATTCCTTCGCATATGCTAGGAGTGTTTCTGGAATTTTCGAGTATAACTAAAGGCACTTTTCAGAGGAGGACATTTAAATATTGATACAGTTAATTATCTACTTTTTTGAGGGATTTGTGTGTGTTTTTTTTTCAATATATTTTAAGCACCGACAAAAGTATTTTGGATGTTTTAACGGTATTCAAGATGTGATTTTATAGGAGTAAGGCCTGTATTCATAACAGTTTTTGTTTTTCAGGCATTAATCTCGTTTTCATTCCATTTTTAACGTCTGTAACATGATTTACGTAAGTTTAGATGTGTTGAACTTCTTTTTTTCTGCTGTTTATTATGCTTTATTCCAGTCACATTGTATCCTTTATAAGTTTCTGAGGCCAAATCTGGAGTATAACCTGCGCTATCATTGTGAAGCGTGTAGAGCTAGTCATATCTAATTCCAACATCACGTATAGGTGTTTTTTTGTCTTTTTTAACTTTACTCATAATTACGGACTTGACGCTAATAGTAAAAATTGCCTTTTCTTGCTACTCATATACTTCAGTTTAGAATTCGTCATATTTAGGAAGGGATACCTTTTGATATCTTTTAATAAGTTTTTATTTTGGTTTTATATTATATTAATTGCTGCATACTTAGCTTAGGGTTGTAAGGTTCTCCTCATTTATCTGGGCTTGAGACCGGTGCAAGAATTATCCATGGTGACATACTAATGTGTTCCTTCATTATTATTATTATTATTATTATTATTATTATTATTATTATTATTATTATTATTATTATTATTATTATTATTATTATTATTATTATTATTATTATTATTATTATTATTATTATTATTATTATTATTATTATTATTATTATTATTATTATTATTATTATTATTATTATTATTATTATTATTATTATTATTATTATTATTATTATTATTATTATTATTATTATTATTATTATTATTATTATTATTATTATTATTATTATTATTATTATTATTATTAATCTTTATTTTTCCTGAATAGATCTTTCATATTTATTTCATTTCTTTCTGCAGGCAAGCTCACGTAGAAAATCATAGTCTCAATATTCAAGGTTCGTCTTCCCTTAAGCCCTGTTAATTACATGAAATACAGGAAGATAGTTTGAAGCATATTTGTGGATGACTTGGTAAATGTATCTTACAAGGTACATTATTTTTAAATAATATAATTATTACCGCTAAATTATTGTTTCGTTTACATGATTTAATGGTTGCAGAATTTAGTAAAGAGACTATAAAGTACAAAAATATTATTCACTTCAATTACTTTGTGTCAAAATTATATTTACCTTAGCAGTGAATGCATTATTCATGTATGCGGCCACTTTGTACACCTCTACCGCCTATTGTAGCGGTTACCTGCACTAAGGTGTATTCTATGAGATAAAAGAGCAACTAGAGCGAAAATGTGGATGCTTGACCAACTTCGAATGCAAAATAAATGACGTATCCTATAGGATACCGTCGATTTAAGGAAGCGAAACAATTAAAAGCCTTTCCAATAGGATGGAAAATAGGTTTTGTTTAAACTCATTTATTGATCGATCAGTGCATCTGCGCTCTACAGATCATTGATCATACACTATTTACATAATCATACAGTGAATAACAATGAAATGAGAAAAGCCCAATTGGGCCCCCCCATAAGTAGTGCATTATTGTTTTAACTATTAGAGAAGATATTGTTGTGAGAGCTGATCCAGTAGTAGACGACTCCTGATGCGGGTTGGGAAGCTGGATTTTCTGTCAAGGGAACAGTGAATGGCTCCTGAGACATGTTCTGGGTTGCTGTAGAACTTTTCGGCTTGTGAAGACATTGACTGTTAAACGGTGCTGATTCCAGTTTCCCTATGTAGTTGACTATTTCTGACAAACCATGGTGCATTTGTTGAGATTCGTAATACTTTGCTTTGAAATGTCTGGATACGTTTGATTTCGGAAGGACTGGTCCCTCCCCAGACTTGGCAGTGGTCTTAATAAAGTCGTGTAGAGTAGTGTGCAGTTTTTCAATTTGAGTGAAGATCTTTTGTTGAGAAGAGGGTAGAGCTTAGCCAGTCCTGCTCGGGCTAGTTTGAGTTTGTTACTTAGGTGTTTATATGTGTGTCGTCGATCCATGAGTACGCCGAGTATTTAACTGTTTCAGTCTCAGTTTTCCAGGGTATAGGTTTCATTGTGAGTGTTACTGGTGGAGGATAGTCCGGTCTGCATAGTGTAAAGACCATTGCTTAACATTTTTGCTGGTTGAGCGAAATACGCCAGTTATCAAGCCAGGGTATAATTAAGTTTAAGGCCTCTTAAAGATGGTTTCTTGCAGTGTGGATATTACGATGTGTTGCGAAGATTGCTGTATCATCCGCATAGATAGCAATTCGAGCTGTAGGCGTTGCAGGAATATCAGAGGTGTACAAGTTGAATAGAACTTGTCAAAGGATAGATCCTTGAGGAACGCCTGCTGTTATAGGCTTGGTAGAAGAGTGGCTACTACCTACGCGGACTAGGAATATACGTTGTGACAGAAAAGAGGAAACTATTTTACAGAGGTAGTCTGGAATGCCATTGATGAACAGTTTGTATAGAAGACCCTGATGCCTAACTCTGTCAAATGCCTGAGTGAAGTCAAGGAATGTTGCAGCTGTGTGTTCTTTCTTCTCGAAGCTTTGTGTCACTTGCTCTATAATCCGAAGTATTTGATGGGTGGTTGAATGTTTGCCACGAAAACCGAATTGAAAGGGAGGTAATACTGGTACTTTATTTAGAAATTTTGCCAAACGCTTCAGTATAATTTTTTCATAGACTTTCGATAGAGTTGGTAGCAGACTTATAGTACGATTATTATTTGGGTCTGAGGGGCATTTTCCTGGCTTATGGATAACAGTAATTATGACATGTTTCCATATTCTGGGAAAGTAACTCATACGCATACAACTGTTGAAAAGTGTGGCTAGAACAGCAAGTGCTTTGCGAGTCAGATGTTTCAATACAAAATTTGGAATTAGATCATGACCAGGCGATTTCCTTGCTGGTAATTGCTGGATTATGAACAAGATTTCTTTAGGTGAAGTGAAGTCAGTGGTGAGTGGAACAGTGGCATAAGAATCAGGAAAACGTTCAATTTCTTGGTTAAATTTTTCGTTAACCACTGAATTTGGGCAGAAGGTACGTTGTAGAGTATCTGCGAATAGCTCCGTCTTCTCAAAGTCGGCTATGTAGTGTTTACCATCTTATATTAAAAGTGGAATAAGCATCGGTTCTTTTAATACTCTTTTGGTTTCCTTCCACAAGGATGAATCCTCTGGTGAAATGCTGGAGAGGTGCCGTTGGTAAGTCGAATACCGATATTTATCCATTTGTTTCTTTACCTCTCTTGTGAGTTGGTTCAAACGATGAAGTTGATAAGTTTCTCTATACTTTTGCCAAAGCCGGCGCATTTTGTGTTTTTCTTTCAAGAGACATCTGATGTTAGAGGGCAAGGTTTCATAATATGGTTTTCTTTGTTGCTGAGGTCTGGTTGGAGCTGTTGGTTTATCTATAGCTGAAGTTATGGCTTTTGTGGACTCAACAATTGCTGCTTCTACATCACTGGGAGTTTTCAGATTGCACGCAGTTTTCAACTCGTTATCAATTACATGTTAGAAGGTCTCCCAGTTTATGAAACCTTTGCGTAGTCTTCAAGTGGGTAGCGGACGTGGAATCAAATTATCGTCAAAGGAGATCAAGACAGGGCAGTGGTCTGAGTCCATTTCAGTTATTACTGCCATGGTGGGAACATCTGATAGATTTTTGTAGAGTGCTATATCCAGAATATCAGGTGTTACATTTTGCCTATAGAAAGTAGGACCAGGTGGGACTATGATGTTGACTGCATTACGCTCAGCTGCAGTTAATAATCATCTTTTGTTTGGGGTTGTCACACGGCGGCCCCATATTTCATGCTTATTATTTAGATCTCCCATGAGAAGGGTTGGCACTGTATCAGAAAATAAGTATTAATATCCTGAACATTGAGACTGAGTCCTGGCGGCTTGTATGGTGAAATTATTGACATTTTGGAGGAGCTTTGCATGAATATTTGAATTGCACAAGCTTCGAGGCTGGTTAGTTGGGGTAGCAAAACCGAGTAGTGGTGTATGTCCTTTCGAATGAAGATGGCCACTCCACCCGAGGCGACGGGAGCGTTGCGATCGGACATACACTGCATAACCAGGTACTGAAAACTTTTCCTGCCATACTAGGTGAGTTTCAGTGATGCAAGCTACTGCGATGTTGTATCTAGAGATGAATTCTAAAAAGGCTTCCCACTTGGCTTTGATTTCATTAGCATTCCAGTTAGTATACTTAGTTGAGAGAATGTACTAACTTGATTTTTAGTGGCCATTAGCAAACAAACTTGCAAAAAGCTGTAATAAAAAGAATTTGATTTTTGGTAGGTATGGTGCTGGAAAATTAATAACTAGCTGAAGAAGGAGGGGAGGAAGAAGCAGAAGAAGAATGTTGTGAAGATTGTTGTTGAGTAGAAGACAGGAAACTTTTGTCTTCTGTAGGGACGGAGTGGCCACTGAGGAGTTTCAGCAGGAGAAGAGGGAGAGGTTGGTGTTAACTTCGGGAAATTGTGCACGTTTAGCTTTGGAGGTGCAGGTGCTATTATGCGCTCGGGTACTTTTGCACTGGATTTCTTTATAAATTCCAGGTAATAACGACAACCTCTGAAAATTTCCGGATGAGCTTCTCCGCAGTTCACGCAGGAAGGCTGAGTGTCTTTGTTTTTTGGGCATTCAGAGAAATGATGATTAGAGGTACACTTCACACATTGAGGTGTAAGACGACAAAAGTTTGTAGTGTGCCCATAGCGCTGGCGCCGTGTACATTGTGGGATGCTTGTGGGTTTCTGACGATACTCAACTTTTATTAAAGCATGCTGAATGCTTTAACTTCAAAGATCTTCTTCCCTTGCTCGTTGTTTTCTAATTCTACAGCACACAGGGGCATAGGTTGTCGATCTTTGTAGAACAGCCTGGTAACTTTAGTTACTGGTAGCTTGAGTGGTTAATTCTGTAACTATGGCGTCGTTTGTAAGGGAGTGAGGAACATTTATCAAGATAACTTCAAGCCTTTTGGAATTTGGATCCCGGAAGGTATGGAAAGGGAGCTTTGGTTCATCCAGGAATTTTGTAAGGGCTCGGAAGTCGTTAACTGAAGTTGTGTTTATCTTAAGAACTTTGTTTTGTTGTTGTTGTGTTGAATAGTCGTCTTTTACAATAGCACCTATGTCTCGGATAATCTGCTGATAATTGTTGACTTCATGAAGAAATATAGGTGCAATCCTTATTTTAGGAGCTGCAGAGGAATTAACTTAAGCAGCTGAGTCGTCATCTTCCTCCATTGTTTCCGTCCACAATGCATTTAGAATTTATAGCTGAGGCCAACACTCTATGTATTTTGCTTGGAGTGGGGGAAAAAATTGACGTGGAGGCGTCGTCTTGGTTCAGTTCTTGGAACGGGCGTTTGTGAACTAACTTGGGTGTATGTAAGACTGAACGAGATGAAATAGCAGTGTCCACAGGATTGATAGAATGTGAACTTGATAGGTTTGTTCTTGTTGATTAGATTGCATGATGTTGGCAACTAGACAAAAGACAGTCTGCGTTACAGACAACTGGCGTTCTGCTTCTCTAAAAAAACAGCAATGTTTCGAAGAGAGCTAACTAAATGAAATTATATATTAAATAATGCGTTTTATGCAACGCACGAAGTTCCTAATATTCACACTTCAAGTTGAAGGTTTAATGATAACTTCTATAAGCGAAAATTACTTACAGGTTCAGCTGGTTGTGAAATATTACACGTTTAATGACACTGAATAACACTATTAAAAGATTTTCTCAACGCCTCCTGTAATGGTTTTTCCGAAAATATGTTACAGAGTATGGAAAAACTGTCTTTCCGATGAAGCTTTATGCCTATAAAATTAAATTAAATACTTAACAACAAAAATATTTTTGAAACTTTCCAATAGGATAAAAAATAGCAGAATACGAGAAATGTTCCGGTCTCTATTCATAAATACTTAAAATGATTATTTCCAGATTGCACTATGCATAATAACCTTGGGCCCCAGCACCGGTAGCATTAGCAGAACTGGACACAGCCAAGATGGGTCCTTGGACTCATCGGAACAAGTCGACTTTGATCTGGAGTCCCCGCATTTGGTCTTATTACACCTGGACCAAAATAAATGCGCCTGATTGGAATACATTCGGAGCAAACACGCATTTTTTGGTTGGAATGCACCTGGACCAATCGTACATGCTTCGAATTACCTGGACCCACTGCAAGAGGTTCATCCCAGCGCTGCCCGCCACACGAGACCTAGTGCACCTGAATACCCCGTAAAATATGTATATCTCTTTGTATTTCCTAATCATGCATGAAAAAAATATTTACATGCAGACCGTTGACACTTGTGATACAGTCCAGGAAAATGTATTTTTCCCTGAACAAAACGAGTTATAAAGACGATAATCATTATTTTTACCATGTAATTTCAATAATGTCCTCCTCCAATCCTTGTTACTGCATTTCTCACTCTTTTACAAAGTTTAAGTTAATAAATATTTGTCTATCTATATATGATTTACACTTTTAGTTGAGTTATTTAATTGTGATTTAAAAATATACTGTCTCAAAGTAATATCACTTTTACGAAAAACAATTATTTGAAATGTGTTCTGACGACCAATTAACTAATTTTCACAGTATAGACCATTAAATTCCATGGTCTTGAGTCATCGTTCAGCGAGGTTTATTATCCTGCATGGTACCAGTCTCTGGTTTCTGATGCGAAGAATTCGGTGGCATTGTCCTGTTGCAATAGAACTCTATTTCGGTTAACTAATACTGGGTACCTCCGTCTCAAAATTTCATGAACTCGTTCCAGTTGTTGTGAATCAAGATCCGCATCAATCACCCACCGTTTGGAACAAACTCCCAGTGAATCGCACCTTCAAAATTCGACTAGACACACAATATTACTTTGAGACGTAACTGATTTTTTTATTTATAGCTTAGGCAGGTTGGCGGGGATAAAGCAACTGTTTCGAAGCATCAGGCATTTTTCATCGCAAGTGACAATTCTCCTGATAAATCTATCATCCATGGAATTACGGATAAGTCGACGACAGATATTCACTCTACGTTCAGCTTGTTGAGGTGTCAGTTCATGAGGTACAGATCCACAGCTTCTGTATGATTTTCCAAGTGGTTTAGTGTGGCGATGTATGGTGTCTTTTGATGCAACAAGTTCTTGTGAAAGCCTGCTGGTGCTTTTTTGCGGATTTTCTCACAAAATTTGGCGTGTATCCTCAATATTTCATACCTCAGGTCTTCCAGAACTTAGTAAATATTTAGTGTTTTAGTCTCCATTGTTGAAACTTTGGAACCATCGTTGTGCCACGCGCTCAGCAACGACACCTTCTCCTTCCACTTCTCATATTCTTCGAGCTCCGGCAGCGGCTTTATAATCTTGTTTCCAGTAGTGTTTTAGAAGGCCCCTAAGTTCAAACTTTGCTATCTCCATTTTGTGATTATTTATTAACAATTGAAGACTGATACATACTCGCAATGTACGCAGCATTAGCCATGGTATCCTGTAAATAGCATTGCCAAACCAAAGAATCCCAATAAATTTTCCATAACACCAAAATAAAAAACCGACATTACTTATGAGACAAACTATTATATCACCATCATATAAGTTAATATTCAAAAGTCTTGAGTTTTTCATTTTACATAAAGGCAATGCTGTTATTTGAGAAAACAATATTTTTACTAAATTCACTGCATGGACAGTTTAGCCTTCTACTTCATTCAACACCGTCCTCTCCAGATCTATGTCCTCTTGAGGCACAGGCGTTGTCATTCAATTTGGCAAAGCTACTGTTTCACACATTAGATCTTCAGTGATTACACAGCTATGAAGTAAGGTACATTTAATTTTTTAACATTAGCAGTACTTTAACTGCCTCTGCCTGAGTTGGCGCTCCCTGCAATTTTAATTGCACAGAAACTGTCAGTTGTTCATAAATCTTAGACTTACTGCATGTATGCCCCTTTCTAAATTAGAAATTACACTGACCAGCGTGTATTCAAATAAAGACGTCCATCTCACCCACGTTCTTGCTCTTCAGGATCCGTTTCCCTGAATTCAGGTATATTTCAATTAGTCATTTGTTTTTAACTACATATAGACTAGTATCTTCGTCTTATGAAAAAGCTGTACTTTAGACCCTACATGTGACAATACATATATCACTAGAACACATCTGCCCTTGATATAAAGACATGTTACACACTACTGAATGAATGAGTCCATTACCACTCTCTTTATGATTCTTCCCCGCATCACTGTAACATAACATTCCCAGCATAACGATGGTTTAGCCAGTGTAAAATCGTTGGAAGATCTTTACAATTGACAATCATAAAGATGCTTCTCTGTATGATCAACCTAATAAAAATAAAATAAAAAAACTTCAAAAAAAGGTGTCCCTAACTTCACTATAATGGAGGAAACTTGCGGAAAAGCTCAGTGCAAGCAAACAAAAAATTTTCGGAGTAAAATTGGGTTAGCATAACTGTACGTAGGTGCCAAAAGAAATGTGGGAGACGAGTGCAAGTTTGTCCTTGTCAGTTCACACTGTTCTCACAGAATCAGAAATACATGGCATATTGTACGATGCAGAGGAATTCGGTTAGATTTTGAACTGACCACAATTTGGAAAGCCAGTTTCATGAAAGCTGTCGCTGATTCGAGCCTTTGGAATGGTAAGTAGCTTCACCAAATAGAAAAAAAAGAAAAAACAACGGGAAAAGAAAAAGAAAAACTTAACAATTCCTTCATAAGTAGACCATGCACTTGTTTGTACATGTATCACTAGAATACTTTGGTCGTAATGTGAAAGCGTGTTATACATTCCTCACTTTGTTAAGAATAAAAAAAAAAATGAATGGTTGAATGGGCGGAAGGCGTATGCACCTCTCAATGTAATGTATATTATGGAAAAATTACAATAATTTCGTAGAATTGGAAGACGCACCATGCATTGGAATAGGGTAGGGGCTTGGGTAACGAGTGAATGAGTGTGTGGTGTTTTAGGGCCCGTCGACAACAAGGTCATTTGGGCCCGAGCTTGGGTAACTGTCAACATGATTTGAGTTCTGTGAAAATTATGTAAAATGATTCCATAAAGATCTTTACCTTTTACAGTTCTTAAAAACATTTAAAAAAGTATTCAACATTTGTACGCAGCAACAGCGTATGTCTGCAACTCTTAGTGGTTTACCGAGAAAATACGAGTCAGTTGGGCAATTTAGTGTCATGCTAGTGTCTTGCTAGTGCCATGCTAATGTTATGGTAGTTCAATGGTTTAGAGCAACTGGATGGAGGTCAGGAGATCCGGGTTCAAATCCCGGCTGTGGCATTGAATTTTTAGTTTGACTGTATCTAAACAAACTTTGCCGTACACACGGCTAGTGTGGAAGAATAATTAAATTCTATCACAAAAGTTGTTTTAATAAATTGTGTGCTTTAGAGAGCAGAATACTTTTTCTCTCTCTTACGGTTTATCAATTCTCCAAAATTGCACAGAATTCCTTACAAATGCAGAACGCTTCACAAGTTTTGGCAACAAATTAAAGCTGTACAGTTTATTTGTCATTTACATATTTTAAATCTATGGAATTCGAGGAAATAGGCGTTTTCGAAACATTGTTCACGTAAAGGGTAGTTTGACGGTGATTTTCTTAAAAACCTTCGCTTCGTATCCTTGGAAGATACTGAATCTTAATTCCAAGTTATTTGTCGATCATTTCATTTCTGGGCTATGCTGTTGATACGCACACACAAATGAGCCTTTTTTAAAAATGCTGTTTTGGACAAAATACTAGATGCCTTTATTAAAGCTTTAGCATAACCGATACATGCAATAGATTTTGTTAAAAAACATATTACATATAGTAAATGCAATAAAATTATATGTAAATATAAAATATATAGTTATTTGTTGCAATTTATTCTCATATCGACCTTAACAACGCCTTCAAGCGATAGCGTCCTGGCCCTGTAAACGGGCGTTCGTGGGTTCAGCCGACGGGCTCTTACGGGGATTTCTTTGGAACGCTAGCTGAATGCTGGAAAAGGGAGTTATATCTCCAGAAGTTCCTGTCCTTCCGGTTCAGTTCTCTCATTTTATTTTACGTTTCCTTCGGGTTGGCTCTTTCAGGGTTCCAAATGTCGGGGAGGAGTGTTGGCGTGAATGGCAAATGCATAGCTCTATCTAAATCTTCGTCCTTTGGATCGAGGGAGGTTTCCGAATCCCAGTCCCCCTGTGGATGTGCAAGCTCGCATGGGGGAAGGATGGCGGCTGTTCAAACCGTCACTAGCATCTTTAAATTGTAGCTGTTATGGACCTTGCCCTCTGTTGCTGTCTCCCCTCAGTCCGGCCATATTTCCTCTCACTTCATAGCTCACTCTCGGGGGAATAAAAGGTTTCATTGGTCGAGGTACTTGTCACAGTACCACGAACCATACCTCCTATGCATCGTCTAACATAAGAATACGAAACATGGAATTAGAACGGTGGAGTTTATTCTGAACACGTGTTTCTAAATAACAAACTTGTGAATGAAAAACAGGCTAAAAGGTCTGAGGGAGTTTCCACCCGAGTAAAAAATCTTGAATCAGAGATACCTGCTATCAAACTGTAGGGAGTCCCATGAGAAGGAGCAAGCTACATTTAAAAAATTGGTGCAAGATTGCTAGGAACTTGTCATTTTCACTTTCATGCCATGTTTCCATGTCATTTTTTACTGTTGCAAAATACATTTTTCATTTTTATAAAGGGTTTCTCCTAAACAATAAAATGACGTTGCCTTATTACTTGAAAGGTAGAACCAGACTTTAAAATGTCGATCTGGGTGGCTCAAATAGTTGGTGCTGACCTGCTTATTCCAGGTTCGTGTGTTCAACTCCAGTCCAGATCGATAGGATTTAAATGTATTTAAGAGCCACAGCCCCATGCCACTGACATGACGTGGGGGAGTCAAATGAAGACCTTAAAAGAGTAAATTGAAAACACTTTGCACCATTGTCTTCTAAGTTGGCAGTATGGTTATCAATAATATAAGAATACTGCAGGTAAGGAATGGGGCCACAATATCACTTCAAAATGATTGTACCGCTTGCAACATGCACCAAGGAAGAACAGCATTCTTTTCATACCTTTTCTGGGGATAGTAAAGGTACAACACCTAGTAAAATCCATCTGGGAATGAAGATCCAGTATCATAATGTATGTCCATCACTGCAATAAGTATAAGAGTTCAGTACAAAGCTCGGATATGGCATGCCTTCTGCGATAAAGGCTCTGTTCTCAGGTCAGACACACCGCGTTATAATACCACAGTAAAACAGCAGAAGTTGAAGCCATGGAAAATCGCCGTGTGACATTCGATGAAATAGCCGCAAATCTATACATTAGTCATGGCTTAACACATCACATCATTAATGGCGTACGGAAGTCTCGTAAAGTGTCTGCAAAATGGGTACACGGTAGTTCACTACAGAATTGCCCATACTCGCCAAACCTCGCACCGAGTGATTACTACATGTATGAGTCACCAAAGAGGTCATACATTTTGTTCCAATGAAGAGGTACACAAGGGGCTGCACATTGACTGCGCGGACGAACAAAAGTATATTTACATGAAATTTGTTCCCTTCCTACGTGCTGGAGAAAATGTGTTTAACGTTAGAGGAAGTAGTCGAAAATTATATACTTGAGTTCCACTTTTCAGCAATAAAATGCTTTTAAACATATATACGGTTTTCACTTGAAAATGAATAAACCCTGTGAAGAAATTCAGGCAGACCGGCGGCGCTGATATAACGCATCGTTAACAAACAATATAATTATCATTTGATTCGACCGTTCAACGCTTTTCCCACACACGAATGTGGGACCAGTGGGTGAAGGGACAGTTGTATTTAACTTATACATGTTTTAAAATGATTTTAGTGAAAGATGCTGGTACGGTTTATGGTTAACACAGAACAACAATATTATAGTTTACATTTTTTGTTTTGTAATCAAGTGTTTTGTTTAAAGCCCTGTTGAAGGTGGTAACACTGGCCACTGCTATCTATATTCTGTTTATTTCGCCGCTGGAGTACACCTTTTTTCGGCATGTGAACAGCATTGAGATATATTTTACAATATGCGTTAACAGTCCAAGCATACGTTCTGCAGAGCGCATGCCTAAGTTTCAGGTAGCGCTATAAGTTTTACCGCCGTCTCCCTTCTTTTTCCAGTTCCTCCTAAACATTATACAATTTTTATAACTCAAGCTTATTTATTATGAATGTTAAACTAGCACATTATGCAACTAAATACTAAGGATTCCTAAAGACGGAGAGTGTTTGCCTATATATGGTTATTACTGTATGCTATGACTGTTGTAACTACAAAAGAGAGAAACAACAAAATAAAAAATATATGTGTTGTACTGCTCAAAAGGTTACCCTTGCTTTATCTTTGTTAGTACAAGCATCTCAGATAAAGCACTGATTATTCTTGGAAGAGTAAGAAGGGTACTGGCGTGGTTCTCGGACGTGTGCTAATGAACGCATCGCTTCAGCCAATGGAATGCGCAGGAATCACAAATGACAGATGTTATATCCGCGTGGAGTAATCATTGCGTTATCTGAGAGGTTTCTATTAACAAAGATAAAGCCAGCCTAACCATTTGAGCAGCATAACAATACTAACATGATTCTCTGCTCTTGTACAAACCATTCTTACAAATGCTTACGTCTCTGTTTTATGGTAGTCTAAATAAACGTTTGCAGAAATTGTCTTATTGCTAATTTCCTTGTAGGTGCAAGGGAAATATGAGAATGCATTAGGTTTTAAGCGATATTCAGATCTTTCAAAGACTGTTCGCCATAAAATTCCGTTCTCCTTGCATGTCCAAACACCATTATAAGCGCTTATTCGTGTGCATCATGTTAATTGAGACAAAAGTAATGTTATAATTACAAGGTAATATTTTAATTTTTTGTCTTTTTTTCAATGGGCTCTCTAACTGTGGTTCTCAACGTCCCATTCCCTACTGGACGTGAGTAACTGCTTAATTTTGCGCACAGAACTATCGCCTTTACTCTCATTCCGAAGTAATCCATGCTAAGGATTTTTACGCCCGAAAAATAGCATCGTTGTCTGTCGGTTTTGAGCCCACAATCTTTGGTATCTGATGCTAAGATGATACACCTAGACCACGGAGCATGGTGATTTATAGCTGCTCTCTATATAATTGCTTTGAAATACCGTTCTCTTTGCATTACCAAGACATTAAAAAAATGAATAACGATTTCCGCTTAGACATAGTATAAGTATTGGAAAATTCAGACAAACAACCAGGAATATCCCTGAAAGTGTTCAATCCATCAAAAATAATGCACCAGACATAAATTGTGTGTTTTAAGGAGATCCACATTGTGTGTGTGCGAGCGTGCGTGTGTGTGTGTTTTTCGAGATATTTCTTGGTATAAACATATCTTAAACATATAATATTTTTATCTAGCAAAATCGTTAGCCACTTCAAGAGAAATACACATTTTGTGACACTCTGAATCTAGGGGTGGGGGGACATTTTTTAAACAAAGATTCGTGCGCGTATGCATGTCGGTGTGTATGTGCGTGCGTGCGTGCATGTGCGCGTGCTTGTGTGAACAGCTCCAAAATTTATTTTGATTTTGTATTTGGTATACCTAGTGTTGGATTATGCCGTTGTGATACTAACCCAATGCAAATGAATTATCCATGCGTACGAAGGTGTGAATAAAAGCAAGAACATGCAAAAAGAGGACGCTACACTTAAAAGGGTACTAATCTCTATTTGAAATATCTATTCGTTAGAACAGAGAGCAAGACGGAGATCTGTGCAGTAAGTATTGTGTACACACATCTGTGATACTGATTTAAAACAATGTTGGTATTGGATTTTCTCTGCTGTTCTGTTTTCAAGATTTCGAGTGTGTCTTCAGTTGTTTAGCATCCATTACAATAATATGAAACAGATTGATTTATGGAACATCGAATTTACTAAATAAAGTTATATTTTAATTTTTAATATTAAAGAAATCATGGCGTTGGACGGCAAACCTCAAGTAAGCATCAAGTAAGACTTCCCGATGTTTATAAATAAAGAGCTGTAAGGATTATTTGATTTTTAATATCTAATGTAAATAACATAATTTCACTAGCATGAAAATATCGAATTGGTTATCAAAAGACACAGCTTAGCTGTTTTATTTTATTGAAAGTGTTCTTTGTACTTAAAATTATTGCAAAATAAATGGAATGAATAGCAATGTTTATTTTTGTAGCATAAGATCACAAAGGATTTACCAAAGTGTAAACAACATGGTTATTTTTGTTTCAGACTGTGCGAGATCCTATAGCGTTATGCAGTGTAGCTGGAATTTTACACGAGTGTGTTTCTGCAAAATCAGGTAAGTGTATTTACAACATAGTTTTAAATCTAAATGAACAAACCAAATATATTTGACACATATTCGTTAATAGAATCCGAAAGAATCAGGACACTCCAGAAACCTATCAATGTATCTCGTATGAAGTATCTCTGTTCCTGTAGCATCTATAATAACAATGTTTATTATTCTAGCCTTTCTTGGAGATGTAATGTGATTGACAGCATTAGGCATACTTTTTAGCGGGCTTTGTCGATTTATCGAATAGTCTTGTATGTTAAAGACAAGGATGGATGTAAAGATTGACTGATACTCTTGGTTATCTTGGTTTTTGTATCGAGTACAAAAAGAGAAGTGTGTCATCCTTTTCACATATACTCTTTTCTGAACCAACTTTTATACACAAGCATGTCCTTCAATGTTTCTCATGGCCAGATTTTGACAACCAGTGTGATAAATACTAAATAATTGTAAACATCTAGTTTGCGTGTTGAAATCCCTTAACAAATTTGCAAATCTACACAGGGGATATACCTTGGATCGATTGCTGTGACGTTAAGGAGAACGGGTATAACTTAGACAAATGGATGTTGTCTCAAATAAATAGGTAATGAGTAAGGTGAGTGGATACCGGTTTTTCTCAATACTCGATTCTCCATACCGACAGACGATATTTACCACGATACCCGATACTTCACTCGATACCGTCATTTCTACTTGTAGTTTCAATACAAAATAGAATGTTGGGAGGACTCTGCAATGGCAATAAAATTAAATATGTACACTTATTTAATGAGACAAAACTTGTGTTCTTATTTTTAAACTCTACGTTAGACATAAAAGTCCACTTTTATAAGTTTTTGTTAAAAAATTACTAGTATTTTCCCTCTTTTGGGTAAGTATAGGTACTTCTTCTGTCACTCATGAGTCCCGCTATGCTAAATAGCCTTTCAGAGAAAACTATTGTAGGAGGGGTACACAAAATTTTGTGGCTACTTTTTTTTTAAGTTCTGGAAATTTTGAATTGTTTTTCAGTAATACAGTGCACTAAAATAAAATAAAAATTACAGAATCGCCACCGAAGTATAGAAAAAGTACCGACCGGATTTTCTGAAGTATCGTTCGATGTCGATACCATGCAAGTATCGTGAGTATTCAGGACCCATCCCCAGTAATAAGCAATCGTTGGTATTACTTGCGCAGTCAACATGGATTGTTTTTTCGGGCGTAAAAATCCTTAGCTTGGTTTCCTTCAAAAGGGAGGTAAAGCCGGTGGTCTCGTGCTGTAGATTTACAAAATCTAATCCGAGCAAAATTAAGGCGTCCTTAAATAAAAACTCAATTTATAACGGGGACTGTATTTTACCAAATGTTTTCATCTTCTTACTAAAGAGGTTTTCTACAAATCTATTGAAGACTGAAGGATTGGCTCCTAAACTTGTTCAATATTCTTATCTAGTGACGTCTCTCTGAGAAGTTATATGATATTTTTCAATATTGTGACTGTGGGTTCGCGAAATTAAAAGTCCAATTGCACAAACTCAAAATGGTCTTTATTTGCACCGACTTACAGTTGAACACTTGCCAATTACACAGAATTACGTAATGCACACAATTACGATTCACCAGTTCTTCCGTTAGAGCTCCGCTGCAAGCTAACTGTTACGTACAATCTTCCGATGCACGTACAAAGTCTTCTCGTCCATTCACTAGCACGGCGCTCCTACGATGCTCGTCAAGCACTGACTGACTCAATTCACTCACTGCAGCCCTTTTATAGGAATATCGCCGTTTTCTCGAAGCCTCTAGTTTCCGTGAATCACGCGAAGGTTCCAGACGGCAGGGGAGGGGAGGAAGAGGCGGCCAGCGACAAGTGACACTTCCCTAATCATCCCCTCAGTTAGTGACTGAGATAGATGAGTGGGTGTGGCCCGTATGCCTCTAGTCCCTTCTCAGCTGTCGTTGGTCTGGCTTTCTGATAATTGGGTGACACTGCTCCCTCCTCAAAGCTGGTCGTCCCGAACAGCACCATCGTAGCGGGCTAGACGATCCAGGTGTACCACCAACATCTTTCCTCGGGGCACCTTCTGGATGCGGTAGACCACGTCATTTATTTTCTTCACCACCCGGTACGGCCCTTGCCATGGCTGCTGAAGCTTCGGGCAGCGTCCCTTGGTCCGCGTAGGACGGTACAACCAGACCAGGTCACCTTGCTGGAACCCTTGGCTGTTGGCATGCCTGTCATATCTGGTCTTCATGCGGTCGCTCGCCTTCTGGATGTTCTGGCGAGCCATCTCGTGCATGTCGTGGAGGTGGTCCACCAGGTTCTCCACATACTCGGTCACCGGCTGCTTCGCCTCCGGAGGGCTTCCAAAAGCCAGGTCACAAGGAAGGCGTAACTCTCGGCCAAACATTAAGCTGGCTGGCGTCATTCCAGTTGTGTCGTGTGTAGACGAGTGGTAGGCCAGCAAGAACAGTGGCACCTTGACGTCCCAGTCTCGCTGGTGGCTGGCCACGACCTTCCTCAGGTATACCTCTAAGGTCTTGATGTATCTTTCGACCATGCCATCCGACTGGGGTTGTAGAGGCGATGTGCGGGTCTTGTTCACCCCAAGCCTTTGTAGTGTCTCCTTCATTAGGTTGAACTCAAAGTTGGTACCCTGGTCACTGTGTAGCTCTAACGGCACCCCAAATCGACAGAACACTTGCTCCACGAGGCAGTCCGTGATTGTCTTTGCCTCTTGGTTTGGGAAATGAAAATGAAATGTGTAGTGTTTAACGCCCGCTTTTACTACACACGGCACCGCAGGCGATGACACTGATGATACATGAGATGAAGATGGAGCACCGGTGGAATGAGATGGTGGGAGATCCCGGAGAAAACCCGCCCCAGCGCCGTGTTGTCCACGACAAATCTCACTTTGCGGTCGTCTGGGATCGAACCCGGGCCGCCTAGGTGAGAACCAAGTGGTCTAACCACTGAGCCACGGCGTCTTGGTTTGGGATGGCATACACTTCCGGCCACTTGGTGAAGTAGTCCACGACCACAATTAGGTACTTGTTGCCTCGGTCGGAAACTGGGAACGGTCCAGCAATGTCAACGGCCATCCGTTCGAATGGCGCTCCGACGTTGTACTGCTGCATGCGACCCCGGCTCCTAGTCTGGGGGCCACGACTCGCCGCTCACACGTGACACTGACGGCACCATCTGCCAGCATCTGCTCGGAGTCTCAGCCAGTAGTAGCGCTGCCGTAGTTTGTCAATCGTTCGGTTCGCTCCCAGGTGTCCTCCTGAAGTACCGGCGTGCACTTCTTCCAAGGCTTCCGGGACCTTACTCCGGGGAAGTACCAACTGTTCTCTCTGCGTCTTCCCATCGGGTGACTCCCATACCCGGAACAGCACGCCCTCTCTGGTCTTCAACGAGTCCCATTGGGCCCAGTACGACTTGTAGGTGGCGCTCCTCGGTGCGATGTCCTCCCAGGTTGGTCTCGTCCCCGCCTCCACTTCTCTCAAGAGTGGCCCCAAGTCTACGTCCGCCAGCTGCTCCCTCCTCAGGCCTGCGCTATCCCAGCCATCCGCAGGCACTGCCGTGACTACTCCGACTGCTGCGGCACGCTCCTTCTCCTCCACTCTTGTGCACTGGCCGCGCTCTTCTGGACAGGGTGTTCGGGACATGGCGTCAGCGTTACCGTGGCTCTTCCCTCTACGATGTGCCGAGGTGAAGTCGTTCTCCTGTAGCCTCGGGACCCAACCTGCTGTCTGGCCTTCTGGTCGCGCCGTCACCATCACCTCGCTCCTTGCGGGGACAACCACATCTTCGTTCAAGACGACCCTGCAGATTCCAAGGCGCTCTTCGGGTTGACGGAGTATAGCCTCTTCTCCGTTGAGCCGCAGGACCTTCCTGCCGACGTCGACCGTCGCCTCGTGGCTCCTGGGGGCATCCAGTCCCAGAATCACCTGCTCAGCCACCTTCGCGTCGAACACCCACAAATGCACGGCACTCCGCCCCAAGGTCATCTCCAGCAGGGCCTCCTTCTCCACAGGCAAGGTGTCGCCCGATGCCATTACAAGCTCGTATGGTCGGCTCGGCTTCCTCGTCGGCAAACCCTTCGCCACGTCAGGTCTGATGATGGTCACGGCTACCCCAGTGTCCACCAGCACGCGGCACGGCTTCCCTCTCACCCAACCCTCCGCGATGAGGCTGTCATCCATACGCCGGCTGACGGCGCGCAGTGTCACTAGAGGGGATGGTGATAATGGCGCCGACGTGCCCCTCTCCACGCCGGGCCTTACTCGTTCTTCCAGCTGCCCTTCCTGGTGTAGGCAGTCTCCCTGCAGTTGCCCGGGCCGTCCACACCCCCAGCGCAGGCCACTAGGTGTTCGCCGGCGTCCCTCGGCTGGTCTTCTGTCTCCGGTGTAGCGGACACTCCTCGTTATCGACGTCGGGATAGCTGTTACTTTGGCCGCCTCCATTAATGTTGCCGTCAGCGCTTCGTGGATGGTTTTATAATCGCCGAGCATTAGGCGCTGACGAATCTCCGTGTCTCGTACCCCGTCCACGAATTTGTAGGCTGCTTCCCGGGATACGAACTCTGGTGGGAGGTCGACTAGGGTCATGCTAGCCAGTTGTTCAACTGCCAGGGCGAACTCCTGCCGCGTCTCCCCTGGCTGCTGTGACCATGCCTTCAGCTGGCTGCGGTACGCTGCGGCTAAGCGGTGGTTCCCAAAACGATTCTCCAGGGCCT
This sequence comes from Mantis religiosa, assembly GCA_030765055.1. Lineage (NCBI taxonomy): Eukaryota > Metazoa > Arthropoda > Insecta > Mantodea > Mantidae > Mantis > Mantis religiosa. Next base: position 105,313,279 of record CM060949.1, read on the forward strand.
CCCAGATGTCCTTGGGCGCCGCCGTTGTCTGTACCGCGTTCAGGACTTCCGCGGCCCGTCCCTGGAGGCTGGCTATTAACTGTGTGGCCTCCTCCTCCAGTGACCATCTGTTGTGCTTGGCCACTGTGTCGAACTGGCGGCGGAAGACCTCAAATGTTGACGTGCCGTCGTATTTCGGAGGTTTGACGCGCGCCGATGTTGTGTCGCGTCCCGGTGCGTCGGACTTCAGATCCTTCAACCTCCTGCCGACGACGTCCTCTACCATGGCGTTCAGGGACTTGACGCTGCTGTCGGCCTTCCTTTCCAGGTCGTTAACGCGGCTCGCCAGGTCCTCGACGCGCTCGTCCACTTGGCCCTTCCGCTTGCCCAGCTCCGTCACGTCATCCCTCACGCCGGCCAACTGTTCTTCAAATTTGGCGGCGAGAGCGTCGTTCGCCACCTTCATTTCCGTGGTCAATTCGGCCATCTTTGCGGTCATTGTCGTGGCCAAGTTGTTGTTTGCCGTTTCCGTCTTCGCTGTTAATTCGACCTACATTTCTTCCATCTTCTCGGTGATGTTGTCGTTGGCCGTCTTCATTTCTGTCAGCTTCTCCAAAATCTTTTCCAATGTCGCGTCCATGGCTGTAATGTTCGGTGATGCTGTCGTCCCGCTTCCTGACACCAGTGTGACTTTGTGGGTTCGCGAATTTAAAAGTCCAATTGCACAAGCTCAAAATGTTCTTTATTTGCACCGACTTACAGTTGAACACTTGCCAATTACACAGAATTACGTAATGCACACGATTACGATTGACCAGTTCGTCCGTTAGAGGTCCACTGCACGCTAACTGTTACGTACAATCTTCCGATGCACGTACACAGTCTTCTCGTCCATTCACTAGCACGGCGCTCCTACGATGCTCGTCAAGCACTGACTGACTCATTTCACTCACTGCAGCCCTTTTTTATAGGAATATCGCCGTTTTCTCGAAGCCTCTAGTTTCCGTGAATCACCGCGAAGGTTCCAGACGGCAGGGGAGGGGAGGAAGAGGCGGCCAGCGACAAGTGACACTTCCCTAATCATCCCCTCAGTTAGTGACTGAGATAGATGAGTGGGTGTGGCCCGTATGCCTCTGGTCCCTTCTCAGCTGTCGTTGGTCTGGCTTTCTGATAATTGGGTGACAATATCATAGGATACTGCGCGCTCACTGCTCGCTTTATCAAGTCACCTACGCTAGATATAAGTATACCAAGGCTTTGGTTTGGATGGACTGGGAGATCATGGGTAACATAAATAAATCTGGGGTAGAGCAAGGTTCAGAGAAGAGACTTAGCAGCTCAACCAATGAATTCTTCTGATGGGTTGCCCGCTCCCGGCGAAGGAGGGAAGAAATGAGTTGAGAGAATATTAAGGGTGGCGGTACAAAGAGAAGTGATAGCAGAGGACAGGGTTTCTAGATGTGATCTCTTCGATGACGGCCCATTACAACCGTATACCCCTCTACAAGCTTATACATCCTTTGGGGCACCCAGATACCGAGAGGCCCCCTGGTCCGGAGGACTAGCAATGCAGCTATCATGCACGCCGAAACTACTACTGACACTTAAAACCCTCAAACCAACCAAAATGAAAGTTGAAATGAAATAATAAGCGATTTGAAATAGAGGGAAGAGAAATTTGGGGGATGTGATTATCCTTCCCCAGCAATCCGTAGAAATCCCTCTTAAAGCCCGTGAGATAGGAAAGTCGGTCACGGAAATCTAATCCACGACCTCCTGATTACGTCTACGTCCTCTGACCCATCCCGCTCAGTAATCTGAGGTACACGTTTCGTTTCACAAGCCTTAAGATACATCTTGCTTATGGATGGATAAAACGCCTTATCTGACCATTAGGTTCCATTTCTGAGATACATCGTCGAACAAATCCGCTACAGAGATTCATCTCAAGTGTCACTGACATGCAATGCATCTCCGTATTATAATACGCAGAGATTCTCTGATGCATCGTCGGTTCAAAAAAGAAAACGGGGAATGCTGTGCACAAAAGTATTTAATTAATGGATGTACTCTTCGATTGCAAAATATGTATATAGTGTTACATTATGTTTACCTAAGCATTGTCTGTTGCTCTATTGAAATACGATAGTAGATCAATTGGATACTTAACAGTAAGAAGGTGCAAAGTCCCAAATTTATGGAAAGAATTTATAAAAAAAAACTGTAGTGCAGTGTTTTAATTATTTTTTCCTCAAACTTCTAAATGAGATTTATCATACATTATTGCCAGTTTAATGACACAGTTGGAATTGTTTGGTGCCTGAAGGCAATTTACACACAGACGTTTATGAAAGGTGGGAAGTCCCGTCAGGCTAATCTAGGAGCTACTTCCCCAGTCATTCACCACAAATCTGCATATAATTACTCTTTATGCTCACTCCTTTCCAGGTAAGGGATCATGACCATTAAATTCTTTTTTTTTTTTCATCTGTAATTGGTTTTATTGAGGAACAAGATTTCAACATAGTCGATTGAGTGTTTCTTGCATGTTTGAGGACTTCCACCTTACGGACCCTTTCTATCTCTGTGCAACACTTTTATTGATACACTCCCTACATCTGATGAATGGTATGTGATGCTGACAGCTTCTAGAAATGTCCAGATTTTTGGTGAAGATTGTCTCATCAGCTTGAATGTTAAAAGAATTGGAACTATTCATGACCATTTTGCATAGGTCACTGGGCATAAAATGCAGCCGTCACTGACTTCCTTCTCTGTCAAGGCAAACTCAAGAGTAACAGGAAAGGAAGCTCTGCCCACTAACAAGAAACCGTTGTTCTAGTCTGAGACCTTTTATCAGAAAAAGAAATACCATCATTCAATTCTTATACTGTAGAGGAAACAGCAGATTGAACACATGTTGAACACATTCAACGGCAATCATATATTACTTATATATAAGCCGGTAATGGGCGTATCTTAACAAGTTGAGGGAAGATTCTTAGCTGGCATAGGTTCTTCGTGATTTTCGTAGGTTTAGGCTGTAGTTTCATAGGCTAAACCTTTAGCCTTCAATAATTTCTGTTCACCTGTTAATGTTCCACTACCATTCTTCCTTCATCTCTACCCATGTGGTTTCATCCGCCATACCTAAAATATGCTCATCACAATGGTTTAAAGATAATCTATACATATATAATATTTAATTTATATGATAATATATTGAAAATCTCAATAGATTTTTTTTTAAATTGTAATTTACATCCTGCAACGTTGTCATATTGGACGATGAATGGAATGAAATTATGCTAAAATGAGCCCAGGGTCCATAGAGCTTAGAGTTACCTGACATTCGTCCTCCAGGATAAGGGAAAACTCCGGAAAAAGCCTTATCCAGGTAACTCACCCTGACCGAGATTCGAACTCGGGACCTCTTGAACGTGAGACAGACATGCCTCCACCACGCTACCGATGCGGGCTCTCAATAGATTTAGACCTTTTCACGAGTAATGCTCCCCGGCATCCCGCACCTTTTAAAGCACTTATATTTTACACGGATTTAGCACTTCACACCTTTGTACTGTTAAGTATCCAGTTGTAGATTCTACAGATTTAACGAAAAGGAATTTTACTTCAGTTAAGTAATATATTTTGTTGCCTCAATAAGCATCGCATCTGTTTCACTCATTAGTACCTAATTATATTTGCTTATTTTTTTGTTGAGATGTACCATTTTTCGTAGCAAATTTAATCTGTTTTGTTGTTTTATCTACGGGTCCTTTGAATATAGTTTTGTTTCCCAAAATTCTTAGAATATTAACAAAAACACCTTATGTTACACTCACGCTGTTTGTCTACCATTCTTTAAACTATTACTACTACCGTGTATTATTTACTTCATGTTAATCGATAAACGCATTAGCAGAAATGATTCTTAAAGGTGAAAGGAAATTAGTGGAATGCAGTATTCTAAGTGACAGTGAAGTTCTTTATGAACTATGTGGTAGATATAGAGTGGTTAAATTATAATCGACCTTCTCACGGTCTCTCTCTACTGCGTGAGAAGGCCGGCAGTCGCCGGGTAACTTGCCTACATCGGCAGATGCGGACTAGGAATCCTTAACTCATAGTAGATGCTGGAAATGTTGACCCTCTGCTCTCAAACAGGTAACATATCTCGTGAAATATTGTCGCTCACTCTTCGAAGCTTAGCGGCAGGTATTCTTGTGATTTCTTGCACAAAGTTTTTTTTGTAAGCTCCTGTAGAGTATGGGGATTCGAATCTTTCTCTTCCGCGTTTACCGCAGCCGTCCTCTAATTTTCCACAATATCCTTATATTTCGTTGCTAATTCAACTAATAATTATTTCTTCATTGATGAGAATTTGTCCATGGCTTATCTTTTGTTCACCCGCCGTTTTTTCAGCTATGTGTAAACGAAAATAAAAACAAAAGCGTATTGCAGTATGTTCAGAAAATGATAAGATTCATCCACAGCCTTCTGTATCTGTAATATTTACAAGTCTCTCGGCGTTAACATATGTCTGTTAACATTTTCAAAAAACAAGTTGGTGAAATGCAAGAATTTTGACACTTTGTTAACTCTGTAACATTTGTTACGTTACATTTGTTAACGTCGATTTTAATATCTGTTGGGGAAATCGGGCATTAATGTGGGAACGTCGTAGAAGACGGAGGTAAAAAACTTTGTGTCGAACTGCGCTAGGAGTAAGACGTAAACTTTTTATAAGAAACGTTGTAGTGGAAGGACGTGAAGTTGATGTAAAAAGTATTGATTAGGAGAAGTTGCAAAACTCTTATTGAGGTATTTCGAGTAATCACATGAATTAATGTAATGATTGCAATTATACGTTTAGGCGTGGAATGTAACTACGTCGCAACAGAAGCCCGCCTGGTAGCGTAGATGGTAGCGTGTCTGCCTCACGTTCAAGAGGTCCCGAGTTCGAATCTCTGTCAGAGTGAGTTACCTGGATAAGGTTTTTCCGGGGGTTTCCCTTATCCTTACAGACGAATGTCGGGTAGCTCTAAGCTCCATGGACCCTTGACACATTTGAGCATCATTTCACCCATTTCATTCACCGTCCGATATGACTTAACGTTGGAGGACGCAAAATTACACAAAAAATCTCCCGTCGCAACAGAAAAGTATGAAGAATTTTGATACTAAAGAGAACTAAATTTATTTCATCTTCGAACCCCAATTTAGTTCCTACGGATTCCCGTCCGAGACCATCCTGGAGATAAGTAAGATTCTTATGCATCGACTAGAGCTCCGGAGATTTTCCATAGGCATCACAACATCCGATTGCCAGATCTGAGCTGAAGTCCTTAACGACCTGCAACTTCAACTCCATCCCTAAGGACAGAATGTAGCAACATCATCTGCAAGGAGTCATGGAACTACGTTCCGCAGTCTTTCATGTCCTGTTAAGATGGTAGTGAGGTTTGTTGTTAGGTTAATTCTTCGTTTTAGTCGTTTTGCTACTGTGGAAAAATATTGTTTTGTCTCTTGTTCTTTTGATGTGTTTTGCCATTCTCTTTCTCATGTTTTGAGTTTCTCTTCTCTTTTTTTTCCCCTGATGGTACTGGATTCGCTTGTTTTGCAAGTTTATTTGCGATTTCGTCTCCTTCTATTCCTATGTAGGCTTTTACCCATCTTATTTCTATTATAAATTCTTTTTATTTTATTCTCCTAGTTTATCTCTTACAGCTTTTATCAGTTGGTTATGATTTTTAATGTCGTGTAATGACTGCAGTGTAATTTTGCTGTCCGTGTGTATTGCTGCTGTTAAGTTAGCTTTACACTATTCCCTATTATCTATTGATTTAGGTGCCTTTAAGATTTAAAGTTGTTCTGCTTGGTTATTTGAGCAGTTTTTGTTCACTATGTACTGTAAATGGTGAGTTAATTCTTTGTTCATGTAGATTACCACTCCAGAATCTACCCCTTGATCTGTTTTGCTTCCGTCAATGTAAATTTCAATGTTAGAGTTTGTATTTACGTTTGTTTCTTTTATTACTGGAATATCTGATGGATGTGGCCATTCCTTGTAAGGAAATGCAGTGTCTAGTTCCCAGTCTGTGCTCTGTTTTGTTTATACTCCTGGGTGATCTCCTGGATTTTCAGTAAGAGGCATCAGTCCTCTTATTATATAGAGTGTTTCCGTGGAAGTGGCTCGAAAAGCTTCAGCTATTTTGACATTCGCTAGCCTTTGTACTCTAATGTACTTGACACAGTTATAGTTCCTGTTTAATGTGTTTATCCAAACTGGTGCTGTGTAGGATAGTAAAGGTAATATTACACCATTGTGGTGTGCGTGCATATGTGTGTGTGTGTGTGTGTGTGTGTGTGTGTGTGTGTGTGTGTGTGTGTGTGTGTGTGTGTGTGTGTGTGTGTGTGTGTGTGTGTGTGTGTGTGTGTGTGTGTGTGTGTGTGTGTGTGTGTGTGTGTGTGTGTGTGTGTGTGTGTGTGTGTGTGTGTGTGTGTGTGTGTGTGTGTGTGTGTGTGTGTGTGTGTGTGTGTGTGTGTGTGTGTGTGTGTGTGTGTGTGTGTGTGTGTGTGTGTGTGTGTGTGTGTGTGTGTGTGTGTGTGTGTGTGTGTGTGTGTGTGTGTGTGTGTGTGTGTGTGTGTGTGTGTGTGTGTGTGTGTGTGTGTGTGTGTGTGTGTGTGTGTGTGTGTGTGTGTGTGTGTGTGTGTGTGTGTGTGTGTGTGTGTGTGTGTGTGTGTGTGTGTGTGTGTGTGTGTGTGTGTGTGTGTGTGTGTGTGTGTGTGTGTGTGTGTGTGTGTGTGTGTGTGTGTGTGTGTGTGTGTGTGTGTGTGTGTGTGTGTGTGTGTGTGTGTGTGTGTGTGTGTGTGTGTGTGTGTGTGTGTGTGTGTGTGTGTGTGTGTGTGTGTGTGTGTGTGTGTGTGTGTGTGTGTGTGTGTGTGTGTGTGTGTGTGTGTGTGTGTGTGTGTGTGTGTGTGTGTGTGTGTGTGTGTGTGTGTGTGTGTGTGTGTGTGTGTGTGTGTGTGTGTGTGTGTGTGTGTGTGTGTGTGTGTGTGTGTGTGTGTGTGTGTGTGTGTGTGTGTGTGTGTGTGTGTGTGTGTGTGTGTGTGTGTGTGTGTGTGTGTGTGTGTGTGTGTGTGTGTGTGTGTGTGTGTGTGTGTGTGTGTGTGTGTGTGTGTGTGTGTGTGTGTGTGTGTGTGTGTGTGTGTGTGTGTGTGTGTGTGTGTGTGTGTGTGTGTGTGTGTGTGTGTGTGTGTGTGTGTGTGTGTGTGTGTGTGTGTGTGTGTGTGTGTGTGTGTGTGTGTGTGTGTGTGTGTGTGTGTGTGTGTGTGTGTGTGTGTGTGTGTGTGTGTGTGTGTGTGTCTTAAAACTGCTGTGCGTGTTGTTAATTCATCCTGTGCACCATCACTGGTTTGCTTCGGCTATATGCAAAGACTGGGTGTGGGTTAGCACACGGTGCTCTGTCTTCTGGTAAGAAGACCGTTGGCATATGGTAGCCGTTACAAGGGCACAGAATGGTCAACAATCCTTCTTCCTTGAATAAACGCAATACTGTTTATTTCTACGAAGGTTTACTTCAAAAGTCACTCGTATATACACTTGGGTTTTATTTGGCATCACAGAATGCTGTACTCCCACTATCATCTCGTGACATTTTGCGATTATGTGAACTATCACGCGCACTCATTACTTCTTTATAGGCTAGCCGCTAGCGGATTTGATTTAGTGTTTCGCAGTCCTAACTCTTTCATTCTGATGTGACATTTATATTACTACGTAGTAGAGCGTTGCGGCGCTTTGACCTTCAGTGACACAGCGATGTATTCACTTTTTATATTTTTTATTAGAAGAGCGAAACATTAGTAACCTGGCGTAGAGTAAGTGTACTATTGCAGTCATCCGTTTTGTTGCTTGACAAAGGTATTTTGGTTCTCTCTTCTTTTTCCTTGTCACAATATTAAGTCATGTTATATATGACTTCTCGTATCTGCCGATTAATGACACGCTGCTGTCCAGAAGACAGGATTGCACCTGAACAGAGTGTGCATACATTGTATCGCCGTGTATGTGCGATAGGCTTGCATAAACAACTCCGTTGTTACACATATTTTCCGATACACTTCATGGCAAAGACATACTGGTTTACGTTTACTCCCACTTGAAAAATAATATCGGTATTTTCCCCAAAAATATCCGAAAAGCTACTTGTGTTTCTCTGTCTCTCTCTATCTATCTCTCTCTTGCTTCACAATGGTACAATGAAAGTTTCCCCTCGATGTCTTACAATAGACTTCTCTTATCTATGGTTGTCGTAAAGTAACATTCTTGCCTATTATCACATTTCGAGCACCAAACTTTTTTTGCGTAGGTAAACATTCTAACAAAGATTCCACGTTATATATTGTAAATATCTTTTATTCTCCTTATATAAGTTAACATAAGTATATACATGCCATAAATGAATTACCATCCATCAGTTTATCTCTAACAATATGTACCTATACCGCAATCCATGGCGTAACAGCCCGCAAGTGGGCTAGAGGCAGACAACCCGACTGCCGGCCTTATGACCACATAGGCGAGGTAGAAGTGGGCGATCATCCAACCGATACGGAGAGGAGATGTGGTCAGCATCACGACACCCCCAGCCGGAAAGTTGTATTTCTAGGCCAGGGTTCGCTATCTAGTGTAGCTCCTGAATTTCCTCACGATGCTGAGTGGGCACCGGTCCTTTACCCGGGACTTAAAATCCGCATCCCCTATGGGTGGAATCTATCCGTGGCAGGGAACCGAAGTACCATGCTCTAACCCACTATGCCACGGCGCAAGACAACAATATGCATACCTAATCTAACTCCATTTTCTTATACTAGTTACAGGTGTTACATACATTTATTATTATTTATATATTTGAGCTGGACGTGTCAACGTTCCTGTCTTAATGTACCTGACCTCGTTCGTGGGTTACAGTCCATTCATAGACAACTGGGTGGGTATCGAAGCATTAAGTCAGAATTTCACGAACATATGAGGAAGAGCTCTTATTGAATTGTGACCAGCTAACACTCGCAAATTGAGAGCTTGATTTAAATCACTTTGAAATTGTATATTTGTATTGCTATATGTTATCGTAATACAAAGCACAAAAAGAGTTTCTTCTCTGATGCTCTTTTAAAAATACAACGTGAATAAAATGATTTATTTCAGAGTTACTAGCTTTCTAGACTTATTAGGTTACGAAACTATCTCCATATTCTATGAAACAATATTTGCATCGATATTCTAAAAGTTTTCTGTTTCCTAATTGTTCACAATTGAAACAAATAAGTATAATACAAAAAGGCCATATAAAGTGGAAATTTCTATTAAATGCTCCAAATATTACAATGTGCCAATTATCAAAGCATTTTCATTAGGTAAGAACAAAAATTAAATTTATTTTTAAAAGTTGGCATTTTTAGAAAACGCAAAAGAAGAGACTAATTTATTTATTCTTATCTTTGCCTTCTCTGTGTTACATTGTTTGTCACATTTTGAAGTTGGCAATAAATGAGCTATGATTCACTTTGAAGAATTATGTGCTGTCATTCAACAGCCGATTTCTAGTAAATTTCAACTTTACTTGAATGATTCGTTTCCATCTAACGCTAATTCCATACAACTGCATTTTCAATACAATCTTTAAAATAATTTATTTTCTTTAAACAAATTACAATTTTCCAAAAGTTAAATCACAGAGTTATTTGTCTGGAAAACATTATATCATATCCCATTGAGTTCAACTAAGACGTTACGATTGTTATTTGAAGCACAGCCGATAGCTATAGTTCAGAAAGACATGTGTACTAATAATAGCTCATTATAATTATAAGGAGTTTTAGGAAAGAGTTATTGTTTAAGAAATTTTACATTCATTGCGCTGCAGAAGTACCAAAAATGCTATATTTGTGCTAATTTTTAGGAAAAAGTCGGAGCCCAGCTGTAAGTCAGTTGGTGGCCATGAATTCGTCTCAGTCGCTGATGAAGTTAGTGCTTCAGCAGCAAGTGAAGGAAGCAGCTTTAGCTGAACCATTTTTGCAAGAATTGGTCTGGGTCTTGGCACAGGTATCACAAAAAGGTATGATTAGCTATAAAGAGTGTTATAGGCTTCATAATTAAATAGTATTAACTAAGCAAGAACAAATTGTATTTTTCCACAAATATGCGTAATATTTTTCACATAAATATAGAAAGTTACTTGTAACTTCTAAGCTAACAAATGAAGCGAAAGAGCATATTCGCTTTTGGACACACAGACACCAAGAAACTTGAAACTTGGTGCTAAATTTTGAAGGAGATATTTTATCAAGTTGTGTTGCATCTCCATAATATTACAATAAAGAGCAATTTGGTATCTCAGGGTGAAAAGGTTGAATATAAATAAAGGAATACTCATCTTTCAGCAATTTATCATCCGATGGTTCATTAGTCTTCATTTTCATGAAATATTTTATGAATTATGCTGTTCTTTTTGACAAAGGTTGTTGCCGATAGCTTCAATTTTGGCTTGTAGTAGGCAACTCCCAAATTCGTATAATAATAATAATAATAATAATAATAATAATAATAATAATAATAATAATAATAATAATAATAATAATAATAATAATAATAATAATAATAATAATAATAATAATAATAATAATAATAATAATAATAATAATAATAATAATAATAATAATAATAATAATAATAATAATAATAATAATAATAATAATAATAATAATAATAATAATAATAATAATAATAATAATAATAATAATAATAATAATAATAATAATAATAATAATAATAATAATAACAATAATGATAATAATGATAATAATACCCTGGCGCGTCAGCCCTGTGAGGGCCAAGGCCTACCAACCCGACTGCCGGCCTCACGCCCACTTACGCACGGCAGAGGTGGGCGATCATCCAACCGATACGGGGACGAGATGTGGTCAGCATCTCGGCATTCCCCAGCCGGAACGTTGGTTTTCGTGACCAGGGCCGCTTAGCAAGCGTAAACTCCTCACTTTCCTCACGATGCTGAGTGGGTACCGGTCCTATACCCGGGACTTAAAATCCACACCTCATAGGTGGGATGAACCCGGGCCGCTTTCCGTTGCCAGGGAAATATATATTCCAGATGATTGGTAGAAGTCACTTTACTTTATCTAGGTCACATTGCAATCGAATGTCCATATGACATACAGGATGTTAATGCGGTAATGAACTACACCAACATAATTTCAGCAATTGTAGACGTCACTAATATAAGCAAGTTGAGATAGGCAATGCATGGTCTGCGGCTAAACACAACGTAGTTAATTGCGTTAAGCCTAATTGGCATCAGATGCTGATCAGTTGGTGTTTAAACGATATGGATGAAATTATTGGATAGAAATGTTTTTAAAACTGCTTCCAAGTATAGAAATAATCTATTCTTAGTAGCTTGTTATTGGCGTTATCAAGATTAAAGGCCTCAAAGATCTCTCAAATCTTGAATTAATCACCTGCCAGTGCGACACTGAACAGGGATTAACTTCCTTCTTGCATCACCTAGCCTGCTCTAGTGGTGTTTCTGTAAGTGTTCTGGTGGCCCAATCGGACCAATTCGAACTACGCCGAAAACTGAGGTTTCAAGGGTAATTGGTTTGGTTCCTATCATGTAGTTAATGTTTACTTCGTCATTTTAATACGTAAATTCTAATAGTGACTGGTAACTAAAAACATGAATCTGATTGGCCAGTGTAATAGGGAGTCCAACCATAGCTTGGCCAGCACTCCCGACCTCAACCCAGTTGACTTTTTTTTCTGGTCACCTCAAGTCTCTGGTGTATGAAACACTTACTACCACAGAAAAGGACCTAACTACGCGAATAATATGTGCGTTTATTCGACACATAAGGAATTTTGGACAGAGTAGGACAGTCGTTCCTTCGCCGCTGTCAACTTTGTGTTGAAAATGCAGGTGCTCATTAGGAGCAATTCCTATAAACCTGACCTAAAGAGTTGCATTTACTTTTTATTTTATGTAAGCTCGTTCACCTTTAAACCATCTCCCATTTAGACGCACAGCATGTGAAAGTATTAAGTAGGATTTAACCTTTGTTAGAAAGAACTGTGATTAATTGCACCGACAAGGTGAAATTGCTTCGTAAAATGCATACATTTATATAAGAATTAAAAGCTTAGACAAAATATTTAAAAAAAATAATAAAAAAACAGCCAAACAAACAAAACAAAATGAACAGACAAAAAAGTGAACGAGAGTTGAGCTTGTTGAACGTTCATTGGAAGCTAATGTCAGAAGTTCATAAACATTGCGCCATACAGAGTGCTCCGACATAACCTCTTCATGTTGGTATGTTATGCATTCACTGGCGTACTGGCACTTAAGAAGCTTATACCCAAAACTTCCATATTTGAATCAACAGGCCATAAGTCTCCTATCTCAAATTACTTGTTTAAGATATCTCCACTTGCTCTGAAAATATTTTGGTGTAGTTCATTAACATCCTGTATATACTTTATTATGTAAATATTTAGGGGAAGATTTTGTATTGCACCAAAAAATTCGACTATCTGAATTAAAAATAGTAAGAAATAAAATCACTTTTAGAGGTAGATCTCTTCGTGTGTGTGTGTGTGTGTGTGTGTGTGTGTGTGTGTGTGTGTGTGTGTGTGTGTGTGTGTGTGCGTGTGTGTGTGTGTGCGCGCGCGTGCGCGTTTGCGTTTGCGTGTCGCCTGTCTGTTTACAGCATAATTCAAAATGAAAAGTCGCTTAAATAACAAACTTGATATTTCAGTTGTAAGAATGCGACACGAAGATTTTCGAGAACATCCCCAGACTACCCTTAAAATGGAGTATTTTCCGAAATATGATCTTATTGAAATTCCCCTAATCATTTTGATTGAAATGTCACGTGTTAAACATATTTTCATGTCAAATAATAAGTATGTGTAGGCCTTTTCAGTTTACATAACTGATAAACAGTAAGAGATGGATAAAATCTTTCTGCACAAAAAATGTAGACCTCGTTTATGTCAAATACATTTTTATGGAGTGACCATTTCCGAGATGTTTCTTGTTATTTGTTTAAATTTTCCAAAACTTATTCTTTTCTCAAATCGGAAGTCTTTTTCGTTTTTTCCGCTGGACATGCAAATAGAATGAGATATCAAAGGATCACAGAGCGACTAACTCTTAAAGTGTTGAGTGTCCTTTAAGCGTACTGTATTCTCCTGTTTGCATTATACCTGTAAGAAAATACGCGATGAGATGATATCAAAAGTTAAGAAAAGGGTTGTCTGCCGGTCTTGTAGGCCGTGGTCCATTAGGATTTTTTTTTTAATTTACGTCCTCCAACGTTAAGTCAGTCGGACAATGAATGAAATGGGTGAAATGTTGCTCAAACGAGTGCAATATCCGTAGAGCTTACTCGTCTTTAAGGATAAAGAAAAACTCCGAATGAAATCTTAACCAGGTAACTCACTCGAGATTCGATTTCGGAACCTCTTGGTCGAGAGGCAGAAATGCTACCGAGGCGGTCCCATTAGGATTGAAATATCCCGACGTTTTGCCAAGGACTGCGCTTGGCATCTTCAAAGGTGATCCGTGTTGCTCAGAGCTCGAAAGGTCGGGATGTTTCAATCCTACAGGACCACGGCCTACCAGCCCGGATAACTGTTCATGACGCCGGCCGTGAAGATCCCTGTACTGTCTCTACTATGTACTTACAGTGAGTAAGGGAAGCATTGTATACCCGCCTCGGTAGCATGGTGGTAACGGTCTGCCTCACGTTCAAGAGTTCCCGATTTCGCATCTCGGTTAGGTTGAGTTACATTTATAAGGTTTTTTCCGGGGTTTTCCCTTATCCTGAAAGACGAATGTCGTGTAACTCTAAGCTCTATGGACGCGGGCTTATTTGAGAATCATTTCACCCGTTTCATTCGTCCGATATGACTTAAAGTTGGAGGACGTAAATGAAAAAAAAAGTGTATTCCATCCAAAAATTTGATTCCGATATTTCACCGTAAATAAAGGTATGAGACTCCTTGAAATAAAGAAAAGACATGTTTATAATAAGTTCTCTATCACTGTGTGTATGTGTGTGTGTGTGTGAGAGAGAGAGCGAGAGAGAGAGAGAGAGAGAGAGAGAGAGAGAGAGAGAGAGAGAGAGAGAGAGAGAGAGAGAGAGAGAGAGAGAGAGAGAGAGAGAGAGAGAGAGAGAGAGAGAGAGAGAGAGAGAGAGAGAGAGAGAGAGAGAGAGAGAGAGAGAGAGAAGTAGGTTAAGTACAAAATTTGCATCAAGCAAGGATTCGACATCATGCTTTTCAAGACAGTTTCCCACCTCGTACTATCCTTCACATGAAACATTTATTGAACGTTTTGATTTCCCCAACAATGGCTGTAACGATTGTGATTAAAATACCATATGCTTAAGATATTTTATAGTAAGTGAAGTGTATATATTGATAGTGATTGAACCCAAAGTGAAAATAATTGACCATTTGAGTCCCGCAACGCGGCATTTTACTGAAGGATATGTCTGCGTTAATTGAGCAGAAGTTCCTCATGGGAGGAAATTGACAGCGGAAACAAATTTTAAAACTTGAAGTAATTCTGGAAATGCTCTACTCTGTGAAATCATTCGGTCATCTTTTATTCCTCTGCAGTTTGAAGGAACTCAAATTCATCCGAACCCACTGCTGTTCCGACACGTAAAACAGTTGGAAGGTTTTGCAAGTCAGGCCAGATTCGTTATTTTACAGTATGATAAATATATTTGAGGTGACTTGTAAGGCATTTTTGAAAAACGGAATGAACGTTAGTACTATTACTTGTAATGAGGGAAAAGAAAAACTGCATATAAAGACCATGAAAATGGCTCCGTTTGAAATAAATTGTGCTTAACTTTCCTATTCTACATTTTGGCAGTTATTCCTTTAATGTGGAATAATAAGAAATACACAATAAGGCAAATAAAACTTCACATACTGAAACATCGGATATCATTGAATATGTCAAGGAAAGTATTCCAGTTTAAGAAGGGGATTTCTCTGTTTAGACCACCGCTAGGTACCGTGGGACCTGTTTGAGGATTTGATATACACTTCCTTTCTCTCATTATCCATATTTTCTTTTCTGCTTAAGTATATTCTAGTGAGAATTTCTGCCCACTAACCCTGCCTTGTAGGTAGGGCATGGTTTAAACGGCCGCTAATCTTCACAAGATTCAGTGTAATCGTGGCTAATTATAAGTTACAGAACAAATGATACAGTAATGCAATTAGAGCCAACTGGTTGCATAGATTTAAAGCTAATGGTTCAAATAAAAGAGACAGGGGGTATTTTACAACATTAGTAGGACACATTTTAGACATGCTTGTGTGCAAATTTTTTATACTTTCTGGTAAAACTGTTGTTTGTAGTTGTATGTTAATAATTCGTTTTTCTTTCTTCCTCGCAATCTTCTAAGAGAATAAAGCACAATCGGTAAATGGTAGGACGAAAAGGGTGGGATAACAGACAAGTAAGTTGTACCAATGTTAGTGTTCTCTAGGTCTATAGCTAATTGTAGAATTATAAGTGCCACTCATATTTTATACACACTTACATGTTTTCTTTTCTATTTCAGATCCAAAATTTTCCGTTAAATGCCGTGTATCCGGAAGCCTTAGAACATTCCATTCATTAGTAAGGGCCCAATATAACAGTACAAAACTTCTATATCCTTTACTTCTAGTAATGAAGTCTCTTTCCAAAAACTGTAAGTATTCAACAGATACCTTTCTTATTTAGTTAACTATTGCTTACACTATTTATAACACATTCCATGTTCTACAGCGGCCACTACGAGAGTGTTGGTAAAGGACGGCGTAGTGTGTACGATGGAGAAGATATTTGTCAACATTGGTTTATCTCCTAATCCAAAGCTGAGATTAGCATTAAGTGTGCTAACGTACCTGAGTAAAAGCAGTAAGTATAATAACTTGCAACAAACCATATTGACTTAGGCAACCAGTAATTCTCTTACATTAATATTGACCTGATTTCTAGAAGGTACTGAAGATAAGTTCAGGTTGTAAAGCACATTCCAGTCCTTTCTACATTTAAATGAGATTACACGTGGTATATTGTCGCCATTATATTAATCTGTAAAGTTTATTGATGATAGATGATACACGAATCTACTATATTCATGTATCATCGTGATCTGAATGTGGAAATTGTGAAAATAATGTTGCTTCTCAACTTTTGTTTGAAATTGCCAGCCAGCAAGGTTGTGAAGGATGAAAATGGATCCCAGTGCACTCTTAAAACAGTATATTTCGTACTTCATATCGTGCAATGATGCTTTACAGCAAGAGTGATGAAGATGTCTTCCTCTCACGAATAACTAAATATGCAACACGCACTACACTACCACTCAAACGTTTTTGGACAGCCTGCTTTTCTGCAATTTACAATTGTATAACGCCAAACAAAGCCAATTTCATATTATATACAGGATGTTTCAAAACGACACCGAACATATAGAAGTAGTTGCTCAGCTTCTATTTGACACATAGATAGTTTTTACAGCCAATAGAGCCGCATAAAAATACTCCAGAATGAGTGTGAATTAGGCAGTGACAGGAACAACGACGTGTGCTTCACGCTGTTGGAGTTCGCAGGTATAGGCCACACGCCGTGCCGCGTGCTGTAACTGTTTGTAAACATACCGGCATACTCCACAGTAGCTTGCTACTATTAAGAATTTATTTAGCTTATGAAACCGCAATAAAGAAGCTATTGCTTATAAGTATTAAACGTGTTCCGAAATTCCGTTATAGCAGTCCATGATGGCAAATAAGCTGGTGGACATATGCAACTTATACCTTTTGAGGGAAGTTAATGTTAGTGAGTTTGAAGATGGAAGCATTAAATGATAAACAGAACAGAAAACAACATCAAAGAATTGTAGATAAATTAACCAAAACTAAATGGCTTGTACAATGAGACGAGCATTTTATTTCACGTGTTTGATAATACTAAATAAAGCATTTGTAACTGAAGAGGCTGTTGTTATGTACAGTAAGTGGTTGAAAGTATTGTACAATTAAGATTATAAGAAAATGCTCTGAAGTTAAACAAATATTATCATTGATGTAACTATTTTTTACAATTCATATTTTAATGGCACTAAATTATCGTCCGTTCGTTGAACTTCCTTCAGCTCTTGCATCCATCAAAACCATCAGGAGCGGCTGGTCCTTACGTGCTGCAGTGCTGCAGCCCGCTCTTTTTTGTTTCATAAATCATACTGTCGAAATTTTAAAAGACCATGTAAATTACAATCCATTATTGTAAATGCAAGAAATCGAGTACGACTAATAATGAGCTCTTAATGCATGGGAAACACCTGCGTAACTAATGGAACGCATCCTTGACGGCAACGTGCTGAGAGCCGGCAAGCTCGGTAATCAGTATTGCGCATGCGTACAACCTTCCCCTCTTGCCTCCCAGATGTCCTAAGTTCCCTAGACTTTCGCACAAATGCGTGCTGCATCTGGGTGTTGCGCAATGATCATCCGCTACATGTTGAAGCAGGGCCACCAACACTTAGTTATAGGTGTAGAACTTGTATATGCATTGAATATCGTTTAAAAATCTATCATTGCTTTATATTTTGGTTCTGGAAACTAATTCCATCCTTCTTACGTAAACAGATCCAATACCTAATGGTTATTAAATCGCAGATTGTGATACACCTATCATGCTGGTACGACACTGCATTCCCGCGATCATAACGAGAATTCTCCATAACAAGTGCATGTGGTTCGCATGCTCGCATTGTATCCAAGTATTCCTTAGTGTAACGTTATTTAGTGGCTGATATCAGTTTCTTTATTTTGTGTGAGAGCGAAACGTGCTATAAATTAACTTTATTCAGTGTATGAGTAATTTAATATTACGAAAACTTTAACCAATAAATAATAAACACGGTTAATGAACTTCGGAAATCTCCCTTTTCAAGGAGAGCATTAGAAGAAAGGCTTAGTGTAGAAATTGAGCAAAAAGCGAAAGGAAGTGGAAATTCTGTGTATACCATGAAGAAACATCGGCGCATGGACTTCTTTTTCGAAACTAGAAACATTTTTCGAGTTGAATGGACTTTTTCCCGCAGCAAGCTGTCATTTTTCGGCACGAGCCGCCACTGAAAACCATATCCGTAATTTCGGCGTTCGTAGAGCGCTCCATATTGCTTGGATTTGCTAAGTACGCGCAAAATCCTCCCTGTTTGGAGGGAATGTGTAGTTTTACACTGAAGAGCAACTTGCAACTGTCCGAATTATTAGTCGACTTTTGCACAAATAACTGCCCTTTGCCCTATTACCTGAAAGGTAGGCTACGGTCACTGATAAAGAGCAAGGAGTAATGTTTTTATTTTCGTGGCTGATGCGTCCAAATAACTTTTGAACTTCGCACACCAGTGGCCCCTGCGCTGCCTAATCACAAAATCATGTAATATTTAATTCTGCATAAAATTATACCTAAGAGAACTTCGAAGCTGCGACACCGAAATTCGGACTAGTTAAGTTATAAACTACGCAATGACTATAATCGATCGGTGTCGTTTCGAAACAACCTGTATGGTAGAAATCCATGGACACACAATTGAAGTTTACTATGCTACCTTTTGTTTGTCAATTATGTACATTTTGAAAATTTAGCATTTACTGACCCTTATAGGAACACTTACCCTAATGAGTAGAGCCAGACTGAAGAATTCAATGCCATAGCGGGATATGAACCACGGTTCTCCCACTCTCCGTGCGGTTGCTCTAAACCACCGAGCTGTACAGCTTCACCACTTAAATACTTAAAGCATAGTAAGTCGCCACAAAAGGTGCGTGTCTCATAGCATATGAGAGCCCCTAGCGGTCTACCGGGAAACATACGAGTCAGTTGGAGAATGTAATGTAATGTCGGATGTTGGCCATAGTAGCTCCCGGCTATGGCATTGAATTTTTCAGTCTGGCTTTACTCACACAAACCTTAGCCTACACACGGCTAGAGTGGAAGAAATGATTATTTCCACTTACACTAATGTTACCGAGTGGGATGGATCAGGCGTTTTCGTGTGTAGCCCGCATTTAGGAGGCCCGGGTTCGGTTCTCGTGGCCGACCTACCTGATCCATGGTTTTTTCGGGGGTTTCTCGGGTCGCTAGGTGAATGCTGGGTAGCTTAATTCCCCGAATATCCTGTCCCTCAATTTCATCTCCATTATCATTTCACATCATCTCTCATCTGGTGGTCTCTTTCAGGGTAGAAGTGTCGGCGGGTGTCTCGGCGGTGCATGACGAGATGGTATGCTCTGAGGTAAACTACTTCCTCCTACGGTAGGTCGGTTACCGGTCTCCGCGCCTCTGCTGCGACCATTTCGGGACCGCCAACTAGGGACCTTTGGAGCTCGGTTGCTGGGCTTGTCGCCGTCCCGCAGTAGGGAAGCGTGTCCGTTGTCCTGGCCTATGGGGGAAATCTCTATCTAAGTAAACTGTAGATACTCTGCCCTCTGCACTGTCGTGGCTCCTTGGGAAGGCCGTCCTCTGTCTCCTCTCGCCTCATCCTTCCTCCCGGTTGTGCCCCACTTGGGGGCATAGGAACAATGGGCCCAGCATGGGCCTACGTACCGAATCCCCTCCATAGTGACATCCTAATCCTAATCCTACCCTAATGTTCTGGATGTCATAGTATGTCTGTGATTCCCTAGATGTCTTTCACAGACTTTCTGTAAATAGGTATTGGCTGTAAACCACACTTTAGTGCTTCATAAGCAAGTGAATGGTACACATTGTTATTGTGCAGTTGAAAAGTCTGAAGTGGGTAAAAGAAGGGAAGTTGAGCAGAAAGACGTTTTCGATAGTCAGCTTACATAAAGCAGGCCACACCAAGAGTCAAACTGCCATAAAGGAAGAAGTTTCCTTGGGAAGTGTCCATTGTACTGTAAAGAGATATGTAACTATAAATAGCAATAAGGATTTTTATCGAAAGGGAAGGCCTAGGGTGACCTCGAAAAGTGAGGATACACATTTAATATTGACCAGCACACATGATCGTTTCAAAACAGCGCCCATGCAGTGGAACTGAACCAGTCGAGGGATGAATCTGTGAGTGTTTTTACAGTAAAGAGATGACTTCAGGATGTACATCTGAAAAGTTGCGTTCCAGCAAAAGAACCGCTATTGAGAGCTGTTAATGGAAAAGATTACAACGGGCCAGCCGACATGCACGCTGGACTGTTATCAGTGTAACAAGGTGTTGTTTACTGATGAATCTATGTTTGAACTATTTGTCTCAAAACGTCGCCAGTTTATCCGATGTGTAAAAGTTGAATGCTGGCACCTCAGTGCATATCCTCTATAGTCAAATATTGAGGTGGTTTGGTGCTCGTATGAGGCTGTTTTGGTGCAATAGGACAGGCTATATTGTGAAAATATAAGGAATTGTGAAGAAGGAGCATTATCACAATATTTCCCAGTGCCATGCCAAATCATATGGGATGCGGTTAATTGGCAAGGGTTTCGTTCTGCAGCAGGACATTGATATCAAGCATGCATCTTTGCTCTGTCCAAGTTGAACGATTGGAAGAGACAAGACTTGAAGATCATGGTTTGGCTCCCTCAAAGTCCTGACTGTAATCCTGTTTGAACTACTTTGGAGCCATGTGGACAGAGAGGTCAGAAAGAAACAACCGACTAATGTAAATGTATTGTGAAGTCGTGCAAAACGTACGGAGGGATATTTATGAAGATACACCGGCGCACTTAAGAGAAAAGATCCTTTGAAGAAAGCAAAATCTAACAAGTATTGCTGATTTTCATTAAATATACTGTTGTGGCTAATATTATGTCTCTCTTATTCCATTGTTTCAAGAAATCCTAAAAATAAGATGTCTTCAAAAACTTCTGAGTGGTAGTGTACATCACTCTTACGTATGGACATACAACCACAGTCGTTCTGCATGATCTAGGGGTAATACGTATGCTTCTTTTGTTTCCGAAATGTAAAATGAAGTGTGTAGTGTTTAACGCATGCTTTTAGTACAGGTGGCACCGCAGGCGGTGACACTGGTGGTACATGAGAAGATGGAGCACCAGTGGAATGAAATGGCGGGGGAAACCGGAGATTCCGAAGAAAACCCGTCACAGCGTTGTGTTGTCCATTACAAATATCACTTTGCGGTCGCCTGGGATCTAACCCTGGTCTCCTTGATGAGAGCCACGGCGAGGCCATTTTGTTCCCGAGATGGCCGTTTCAAAATGGACAGAAAGAAATGGATATTTTCAGGGATAAAAATCCTTAGCGTGGTTTCGTCTGAAGCGAAGTAAAACCGAAGTTCCGTGTCGTCGATTTAAGATGCGTAAAAGTAAAGGCATCTGAGGAAAATTATGTGATCTTTCACATCCGATAGAGATTGGAGCACTGAGAACTATAGTATTTAAAGAAAGTTCATTAATAAAATAGTCATTTTTTTAGATCAGGCATAGAAGCAGCGATATTCACAAGTCTCAATGTCTTGCGTGTCCTGTTTTTGCCACCTCTGCGTTGCGAAAGCCTCTTCCAAAAAGTTGTTTCTTGACTCAGTAAAAGAAAGCAGATAAACAGAACCTTCAAAAGAGGAAACAATGTTTTAGTACACGTGGAAGTTCATCCCATTCAAATAAGGCATTTATAGCGTTTTCAATTAAGACTACACATTAAACAGGCTTCTCGAAAGCTACATCAGCAGGTCTACACAGGTGTCTTAAAACTGCTGTAAAACAGCACTAATATTTTTCTTTATTTCCTTATAACACATGGTTGATACCTTTATTTTCCTGTTCTGCTCCTTTGAATACTGCTACACTTCTGAAACTGAATTCATACAAATGTCATTGATGCATACTTAAAACAGTGTTATCCATTTTGTCATGCATATGTTTGTGTTTTTAATTCGTATCGAAATGCTAAATCTGCTTAGTATTTTCTTAAAGTTCCCTCTTTAAGCAATTGGCTGAATTTATTCGTAGTTCTGTGGTCCTTATAGTATCTTTTGCAGGTTTCTCCGGGATTTCAAGCAAGCCAACATTTGAAAGTCAGTACAGAGATAGTCAAAATGAATTGTAGTTTTTGAACATCATGTTAAAACTCAACAATTATATTTGAAAGTGGTAGCCACATTTGCCAAACATTTAATTATAAATAGGTGTTGATCATAAGTTATTTTTCTTATTGTATTTCAAAGATAATCAAATAGCGATGAGGGCACATCGATCACACTTTATATCCAGTCTAGTGCTTTTGTCTTGTTAAACTGTTTACATTTATGATGGCTAAAAGGACTATCATGCCCTCATAATAAATACAGATTTCTTCAGTTAAAATCTAATGGATCACACAGCGTTTTGCCTTTTCCGTAACCTTGATGGATTCCTTCACTACCGGCTGCCGTTGTGTGCGGGGGCTAGCGGTGTGTATTTCACTCAGCAGTATTGTACCTGCCACCAACATAACAGATGCTTGACTCTAAAGCAACGCATTGTCGTATGTAAACGTTATTATAAATGGAAGTCACCAAGTAGTGTACGAACAGTGCATATTCAAACGTTTCCTGGTAAACTGCCTCCTTCTATTTTTACAAGTAAGAAGAGTGTGAAGAAATCTGAAGCCTTTGGTTCTGCGGCAAAAAAAAAAAAAGAAAAAAACCGAAAGCGTAAACGTTTATTGTTAACAGAGGAAAGCGCATGTTTTGAACGTTCACCAACCAAAACTAAAACCGTTTAAGTGTATAAGGTCCATGCTTTAAAACAAGGTGACCCAGTATTAGTAATGCCTTATTATAAATGGTTTTCTTTAATCAGTGAATGCCGGTTTAATTGATTCACAGCTTCTGTTCTTTTCGTATGAGGCGTGGTTCCATCTCAGTGGTTGTGTCAACACTCATAACAGTCGGTACTGGGCCTCTGAAAATCCACATCGTGTTCAAGAAATCCCTCAATATGGTCGGAATGTTGTAGTTTGGTGTGTTAATGCTAGATACATAATGGGTCCAGTACTCTACGAGCAGACTGTAAATGCAGAGAGGACCCCATTTTATAGTGAAAATTGGTAGAAGAAAGGAAATCATATGTGTGGTTTCAACAAGATTTGGCCAGTACCCATACAGTAGAGGAGTCCACGAGTAAAATTAGGGATGTGTTTGAAGATAGAGTGATTAGTGCTGGTGTATGCCCTTCTCGCTCCCCCGATCTTACAAAGTTTATGAGACAAATCTTCATACGTTGAAAGAACTAAAACAAACTATTAGAAATGAAATCGGAAACGTTACAGTGGGAAAACTTAATCATGTAAACCAGAATGTGTTTTCCCGATATAATGTTTGTTAAGTCGAGAGTTGACATTTCCAGGATCTTCTATAAGGAAAGAGTGTTATAGGTACATACTTTGCGGGCGGAATTTGTGTAGGAGCAAACCCGACTCAGGGACACCAATCGCGCACAGGCGAAATGCTGTGCGCCCGTTAAGTTTCAAATGAAGAATCCTTATGTTGTTCACGATGGAAATGCTATTGCATGTTTGCGCTTAGATGATCTGTAATGGGTCAGGTAAAATGTTATCTCCATCAGTGCTTTTTGTGGTCATCTTCAAATGAACAAACTGCAGCATTTGTTGAAAATTACTTGTGCTGATGGATTTAATTGCTATTTTATTTTGTAGATGTTCATCAGTAATACGATAGGTATGTGATAATTACACTCGATTACAAATAAACAGTCAATGAAAACTTCCAGTTCCTGTAATATTTGATTTCCAAGAAATACTGCATATTTGCCCGATTCATCACAAATGTGTTCCACTAAGACTTCAGTATATTTCTTGAACTTTTCGTGTTGTTTTAGCCTATTGCAATTGCATAGCTGGGAAATGTGGGCAGCATTGCTCTAGAATCGCCATTATTCAAACCCATTTGGTATTCCTCTGACGGTAGAATTGAACATGTGCATTTAGTTGTAACTTGACGCATGTGTCAAAAAGTAGACGAAGCGGATAGTTAGGATTCGGAAAGTTTCAATAAATATGTATATTTTGATAATTTTGTAAAATATCAACAAAAATATAATTTACTCTCCTCATTTATCCTCCATTCGAAGACACATTATCATTTGAATTGATATATCGACCACATGAAACCTATTATACAATTTACTTTAAACTTACTAAAACAAAAATCATCTGGAATACCACTTTCTCGCCATCTGCATCATCTTCAGGTATTATGGCTCTTCTACCTCAAGGGGCTCTATGTGCAATACCTACCATTCCTCATCGTCTACTAATATTTTCTGTAGGTAGAGGGTGCATCCTTTAGTCAAAGAAAGCATCATTCGATCATTCTTCCAGTTCTGAACACAACAGTAGCATAGAATGACTACTCTTTCGAACTAATCTAGTCTCATGAGGCTTATTGGACACATTTGGAGACCCACTATTACTGAGAAAATGTCCTGAGATCCTGGGTATCAAATACATGACATTAAAATCTAAAGCTAAATAAGGTCGTGGTATATACAAACCATCAAAAAGAAAGCCACTCAGTACTATCCAGCGTAGTCATGGCCCTTCCCTCCCCCGCCCCAAATTAGACATAGCTATTACATTTCAAAGGTCCTAAAATGTATTTCTGGTTTGGATTAAGATTTCCCTTTACTATGATATTCATAAAGATTATTATGAGGAGAGGTGCTTATTTATACCGGCACCGTCCTTAGTTTATTGGACGATATAAACAAAAGTACCTGTGCATCATTGGCTGTTAGCCTTGTAACTGTATGCAGATGAAAAATATAGTTCACGTATCATTTTTAAAGTCTTTACACCTAACGCAAAATATATAAAAAAATTCATACTATTACAGATGCAACAGTCAAACGGTAATTAATTAGTATTTTATTTGGTATATGTAAGCAAAAAATGTATATATTAATCAGAGTGCACGCTGCGCTTGCGTAGTTTAAAATCAGAAGAAAGTGGGAGTTTCAGTTTAAAACGTGCCTGCTTTCGTGTAGTATGTAAACTCAGAGGGAAACCGTTAAAAATTGCTGAAAAACAAGTTACATTGAACGTGTTTTGCAAGTTGTGGAAAAATACCCAACTTAAGCAATGAAGGACCTTGATTTATCAGCAGAATAAATCGGTGTTTCCGCGCCATGATTAATGCCGCTCGAAGCGAAGTTCTGAAAACGGACTGGCTTTTCACCCCAAGAAAACATTGAAAAAGAAAGAAACCAGTTGTGGAAGGTAAACGTGATGTATCTGCTTAAGGTACTGTTCGTCGCAAAATACATAGCTTCTTTGAAAGAAACAAGATGCCAACTTTTGTAAATTACAAAAGTGCTTCAAGCAGCAAACAATAATCCGATTTTCCGAGCTTACACACCATTCTTCGCGACATACGTTTTGAATTTATGAAGAGAAACAGAAAATATAATTGTTGAGCGTGAAGTTATATTGTGGCGAAGGAATTATCAAAGGAAAATTCGGAAGTGGAAGTCATTTAAGGAATTCCTTCATTATCAGATTTAAATCAGGTACGAGTACGTAAAATAGTTTTTTTTTCAATTGCATACCAGTAGAACTTTCAAGTCATTGTCAAGGTGGCTACACGATGTTATTTCGTAGAAAGACCCGTACCTCAGTTTTTAGATTATAAATGAGGTGAGGTTATGTGAAGAAATCAAATATTTGAGTAATTATTGTAAGTATTGTCATCTTTTAGCTTACAGAGGGAAAAATATATTATACAGTAGACAAACCTTTGCATTTAATCTTAACGTAAAAGTGCTACCGTATAGGCTACTCAAACATCGTAAACAACAAAGCAAAACTTTGCATAGAAGTTTGTTGACAGCGCACATGTTTGCCACGTGGGAATAAAATACCACGAATATTCCCTCCAAGCACAGTCGCCGGCAGAGTAATATATTTCCCGCTTTGTTTACATCGTCATATAAACAAACGGCGGCGCCGATATAGAGAAAAATTTCCAAAAATTTCCCGGGACTCCTCGCACAACCCGCAGGTGTTCTATCAACTGAGAAACGGATCATCAGTCGCGGGATTTATTATTGGAATTGGATATAACACGATGGATCCTCTTGCTCTGAGAACTTGCCTTACTTACCTTTGTTTTGTAACACTTGAAGTTGAATCTTTGAACATCACTGACCGGGTTTCAGTTCCATAAAGGTACTTAGGTTCGAATCTTCACTGCATCGATACATTGGTGATGATGGTGTGAGCCAGTGTTAAGACATGAGCATTTGTAAATGTGGATGAAACTTTTAGTAGCAATATTGTAGCTGAACACATTTCACACTCGCATACAAAGAATGTATAGGTTAAATTTCTATCTTGTTTATTTAGACTCAACAAGAAATATGTCAAAACACAAATAGTTTGAAGAAAGTTAAGGAAAAATAAGGATACTTATTTCTCCGTATCCAATATGACCTATCTCTTTACACGACGCTAATCTTCAAGCAAAGCCCTCCTCCTAGAGGACAGAATTAGTAAGAGAGAAGTAGAGAGAGAGGGGGGGGAAGTTATCTACAATGTAATACTTTCCAATTGATAACGCAGTGTTTACTACATTAGGATCACTTGACGTTTCTAAAACTGTAAATACGTACGTTATATTAATTTGATACATCTTGAAATGAATTATCAATATTTATTGATGTAAGATAAAATAGTGCATTTATAGCAAACACTGATAATGAACAGTAGATTACCAAATAAATGATACCTTCCGAATCATTAGTTATAAAATGTCAGAACTCTGCCTTGAAGTTCCAAAACAGTATACCTAAATAAGACACAATGTTTGTCGTAAATATTTCACCTAGCAAATTGTATGCTTCACGACAAAGAAGCCTTGAGATCTTTTTCTGTCTGTGTATATCATCAAACAGAATGATATCCTTTGACAAAATCTGCCTCGTAAAATACTTGTTTAATGTAATCGTGGCAAATTACATGCTTCCGTCGTTTTCCTTGCGGAGCTCATAATTTTCTTTACAGATTGAAAATGATCCGAATTTGAGAAAACACTTAACACAAATATTCCACGTACCATATTGTTGCTATAATTAATTCCTCCAAGTGTTAATAAGTTTAGATGAAGGCGTTCTCAGAGAATGCCTTTAATCGGTTGGCAGGTCCCTGGTATATGTCTAAATTTAACTGTAATTTCACGCATCCGTGATTGTAATTTAAATTGTGTTTTTAGGGTTATGCTGCACAAGAATAGTGAAGAGCGGCTTGCTGAACCATCTCTTTAGAATATTTGAGCGCTGGGAACGTTATGATGGTAAAATCAGGATAAAGATCTGCAACCATACGCTGGTTACAATTCTTCACCTCTGCACTTCCAGTAAGTATCACAAGTCATTTAATTTTTGGTTTTTATTATTATATTGGAAATATAAAATGTGTTACATCTTGGCTTTTGACTTGGAATACTAACATGCTTGAGTGAGACTGAAGCAAAGAAAGTCCCCGTGGAATGAGACGCAGGGGGGTTGGAGAAGGTTCCAACACCCTGCCTCGACATGTTTACAACACTCAGTCCACTTCAGTTACAGACCATTCAAAAACATTCTGACGTTTTGTACCTTTGTGAATAAATCTTCTTGGTTTTAAGTGTACTGAGTGAATAGGACGCATGTCATTTTGAAAGTTCAACTCCTCGTGTAGCTTGCGTTCTGTCACACACATTCATTGTTCTTGTCTCACTACGTAACGGAGCACATTCCCGTCAACTCTTTTGACCAAAACATATAACTACTAGTGGTTTCATTTAGTTGTCCTTTATTATTTGTAGAATAATGGCGACCATAGAAAGTGTTACGTGGAGCTCAGGCAAAGCGATGTGCTCTTAGTACAAGGCACATAATTAATACAGTAAAACCTTTCTAAAACGGAACGCGATGGTTCCGGCATTTATTTTCCGTTTACACAGGTTTCTGTCCTACAGAGGGTTGTATTTGAATGCAAAGAAATTAAGAAATAGTCACACAGGTTTACAGTGAAGGAATAATTAGAATGACGCATAAATAATAATAGGCCGACATGTATTATAGGTATATACAATATTGTGACTTCGTGGGTTCGTAGAATTAAAAATCCAATTTTCAGAAATTCTAAATGTTCTTTATTTTCGTAGAAATACACTGATCAATTCTCACGTAACGACATTACCTCACATACACACCACAATCTACCAAGGTCGATGACAATAACAAACAACGTTCTGATGAGCTCTCGTTACAACAACACTCTTGTTACACAACTTTTTCACAGCTGCTTTTACATGATTCTTATTGGCACACGTATGAACAATAAAAACCAGAGTGTTGTTATCCTCAATCTTTTTCATTGCAGCTTCAGTAGTCAGTGGAAACTTGATTATATTAAATGCATCCATGCGATTTCTTTTGGGTACGGATTTTCTTGGGTATTTTGGATTCTTCGGAGGCCTAAAGGTCCTTGGCCGATGAAAGTGAACTGAGGTTCTTACTTTCCTCACTCTTGTGCCATGTGCTCCTTTTATGACCTTCTTTTGCACCTTGAGTGCCTTATGGACAGCTTCCTTGATGACCTTCCCTCCTTTCTGTGACTTGGGTACAGCATCTCGTTTCGGTTTTTCAACCTTCTTTACTACACTTTTGACTGAAGGTTCTGCTCCAGGTTTTGGCACCAGATTTGGTTGCAGGTTTAGCACCTGGTTTGGCTGCACCCTTCGTTGCAGGCTATGCTCCAGGTTTAAGAGGGACCTTTGTTGTTGGCTTTGCTGCAGGCTTACCTCCTGCTTTTGTTGCAGATGCGGCTTTACATGGTGGTTTTGTTGCAGAAGCCTTGGGTGTTACTGGTTTAGATGCAGGTTTGCTTGTTTTGGAAGTAGAAGCTGCAGGAGCTACTACAGAAGGTGCAAAGCTGATTTCTTTTCATGCTTTTTTTCCGTTTTCTTCTCAGCCTTTTTCTCAGGAAGCTTACCTGCCTTATCCGTAGGTTTTGGCTTAGGTGCCTTCTTGTTCTAAAGAGAAAACACTCTCAGCTGTTCTCTGCTTACCTTCCATTTATACCCCGCCTTTAACTACAATGGTCATATTTACAGCTGTTTACTACTCACACTCTTGGCAAGTCGTCGCTCCCTTAAATACCCCACTGATAATTTCGAGAGATTTCTGGACCAAACAGGAATCGAATGTTCCACCTTCCAGAAGCGTAACCCTATCTGTGCCTGCAGGTCTTTTATCTCGCGCTATCTTTATTTGTTCTGGCATACTCCTTATCTCCAGGCTCTTTGTGTACACAAGCCGCGCTATCGCGATCGGGTTCGCGATAATATTTTCAACATACAATAGTTGTATTGCACAAATAAAAATATTTGTAACAGAGTCTCCACTTAACTTAAGAAGTTGATAATTCCTTCTGCTTTATAAAGATCGATTTCGAAGGCACATCGCCTTCGTCTTCAGTTTATGAACCACACTCCGTTGTTAAGGAAATCAGGGTCACCATGTTATTTTCTTTTATTATGTTACGTTTCAAACATTACCAACATCTGAATACGAAACAAACCTAAAAACAGAATCAATTGCAGGTATGTCAAAATTCATTACGTGATGTTTATTTTTTAAATAAATATTTTTCCCACACTATTAACTCTATGGGACCATTTAATTTTTTTAATAATTTCATGGTTAAATGACCAATAGTTGTAGTTTATCGCCTAGTTTCTCTGTTTTCAATTTTCTCTTTCCAATCTGCAACTGTCTCCATATCAACATCATTTGCTTCACCACACGCAGCATTCAAAACAATGTTATGGCAATGTTTGAAATTCTCGAAGCATCCTTTGGAAGCTCTGAAATAGTATTTGCCTAATTGTAATGCTGTTTCTAAAGCTTGAGTATGACGCAGTGGTGCAGAAATCGGAATTCCTTTAGCGCGCGTACTAACAAACCGCTCGAACACAGCACGATTTAGCTCGTCATACTCTGTAGATTTTCTGATGCGTTTCACATACCCTACTGTTCCCTCTAACCATTCGTCTTTATTATTTTTTTCTTCCAAAATCTCATGAATCTGTTTTTTTTTTTTTTTCACTTAAAACACATAGTTAATTCTTTAGCTGGACTATTGTTCTTTTTATGTTCTTGTATAAACTTAATTTTTTCCTCCTTTGATAATGTCTTATATTTAGAACTCATTTTACAGAATTTTCGTACATACAAACTAAATTTTATGTACGTTTAACCCATTACACATAAAGTAATCGTTTTAATCAGGTTATTTCCGGAAACGGTTCTCAAAATATTTCCGTTTCCGTGTAAGGCAGATTTCCTACTTCGAGTATAATTTTAACATAACATTTTATAACATTAAATAGTAATATTTTCTCTTAGAATATAAAAGTATAGTGAACAATGTCCGTAGTTTGATGACATGTAAATAAATAATGGTGAAGTGCCAAAAGAACTGATTTGGAAATAATTAGCAAGAAAATAACTAATTGATACTTCCGGGCTGATGAGCCATTAAATTGTACAAGCGAACGCCTAGCGTAGGTGGTAGCCTGTCTGTCTCACTTTCAAGAGGTCCAGAGTTCGAGTTCGAATCTCTGTCAGGTTGAGTTATCCGGATAATCTTTTTCCGGTGATTTCTCTTTTCCTGAAAGTTGAATGACGTGTAACTCTAAGCTCTATGTGCACTGGCCTCGTTAAATAGTTTACCCATTTTATTTATAGTTCAATATGACTTAACGTTGGAGGTCAATAATTAATTTAAAAAACAGAAGCGAATATTCCTAGCTCTCAGGAGTCGTACTCCGAGGTCCAGGTGGTGGTCCTCTGGTTCGCGAAGTCGCGATATCGTGGCTTATGAGCCCAGCGGTTCTCTCACTCTCAATATAGAATTGGAAGCTGAGAACCAGAGCGGTTAAAGAACCACCATGAAAAACAAACTCAACTTCAATAGCTCTGAGGAAGATTACACTTTATTCACCAAGTATGTAAGAGATGTTAAGCTGCAGTTTAGGAACACATTCCGTTTTTTAGTACAGTAAAACCTGCCTAAAACAGACCCCTTATATGACGAAAACCTGGAATTCGGAAAATAAATT
The DNA here is from genome assembly GCA_030765055.1 of Mantis religiosa. Classification (NCBI taxonomy): domain Eukaryota; kingdom Metazoa; phylum Arthropoda; class Insecta; order Mantodea; family Mantidae; genus Mantis; species Mantis religiosa. The sequence continues at coordinate 105,344,504 of CM060949.1, forward strand.
TCGGAACGGAAAACTGCCTAACGCGGAAACGGAAATAATTTTCGTGGACCGCTACGTAAATAACCTGATCAAAACGGATTATTGTATGTTTAATGGGCTACAAAATACGTATTTTAAGAAAGTACAATAATTTTGAGGGTGACTGTACTTGTGCCGAAGTTCCATGAACCATGAAGTTCAAGAACTGTAATCCTTCGAGGAAAAGGGAAAAGAAACAATTAGCACTCTCAACTCTTTTCCAGCACACATGGTAAGGGTACAACTGTTGTGCAGTGTGCACATTCTTAGTTTCGGTGTTGCAAGTGATGAAGTACGAGTGGAAGAAAACTGAACTTTTCTGATTGTTAAAAACATAGTTTGTGCACAAATTCTGTAAAATGAGTTCTAAATATAAGAAATTGTCACAGGAGGGAAAAGGTGAGGTTACTAAAGATCAGGAAAAGAACATTCGTCCAGCTAAAGAATTAAATATGTTGTTTAAAGTGGGGAAAACTCAGATTTATGAGATTTTGAAAAAATAAAAATTAAAGAAGAGTGTTTAAAGGGAACTACAGAGTATAATAAGCGCATCACAAAATCTAGAATATGAAGATCTAAATCGTGCTGTGTTCGAGTGGTTTGTTAGTACGTGCGTTATAGGAATTCCCATTTCTGAACCATAGCTTTAGACTCAGACTTCAGGGACAGCAACAAAATTAGGCAAAAATCAGTTTCAGACGTTCCAGTGGATGCATCGAGAATTTCAAACATCGCCATAACATTGTTTTGAATGCTGTGTGTGGTGAAGCAAATGATGTTGATATGGACAGTTGCAGATTGGAAAGGGAAAATTGAAAACAATACAGACCAGCTAGCGATAAACTATAATTATTGTATGCAAGTTGAAAATATGGTACATAATTGATATTGGCCTATTATTATTACTTACTCTTCATTCTATATTATTCCTTCATTGTAAACCAATGCGACTATTAGCCCGCCTCGGTAGCGTATATGGTAGCGTATCTGCCTCACGTTCAAGAGGTCCCGAGTTCGAATCACGGTTAGGGTAGGCTAAGGTTTCTGATAGTCAACATGAAAAATGCAATGCCATGGCCGGGATTTGAACCACGGAGCTCCTGGTTTCCGTCCAGTCGCTCTTAGCCTTTGAGCTACCATGGTCCACGTGCCGTCCTGACATTAAATTCTCCATTTGACTCATAAACCACTAGGGGCTCTCGCATCCGAGATACACCGTTTGTGGCGACTTACTATCGTAAGTACTTAAATCCCAGCCTTCATCATTTAACTCTTATTATTTTTAGTTAATCGATGGAAATTAATCATTTCTCCACACTAGCCATATATAGGCTGAGGTTTCTGATAGATATAGTCAACATGATAGCTCAAAGGGTAAGAGCGACTGGACAGAAACCAGGAGATCCGTGATTCAAATCCCGGCCATGGCATTGAATTTCTCATGTTGACTCTATCTACCTGGATAAGGTTTTTGCGAGGTTTTCCCTTCTCCTGATAGACGAATGTCGGGTAACTCTAAGCTCCATGGAATCCGGACTCATTTGAGCATCACTTTATCCATTTCATTCATCGTCCGATATGACTTAACGTTGGATGACGTAAATTACAAAAAAGCGACTATTTTCTAATTTATTTATATTCAAACACAACCCTGTATAGGACGGAAAACCTGTGTAAACGGAAAATAAATGCCGGAACAATCACGTTCTGTTTAAGCGAGGTTTTACTGTACAAGCATGGATAAGGTAGCAATGAATCTAGCATTATATCCTGAAAACAAATACTTTAGATCTGAGAAGATCGGCTTAAGACTCGTAAAGTACTGCTCCCCTATTTTTTACATTACATCTGGCGATGTATTGAGTGAAACATGGGAGCTTTCAAAGGATGCGTTGCACAACAGATTCAACAGATTAAACAAAGAAGATATCACCGATGAAGACCACGCACATGCAGAAACTGTATGGAAGAAGTTCAACATTAGAACACAAGATAGTACAGTGATTTCTGCTTCGAATGTATTTCTCCTCGCAGATGTCTGTGAGATATTTAGAGCTCATACCCCAAAAACCCGTTGAAATTGATCCTGCACATTGTTTTACGTCTCCATTACTTATATGGGTTGCTATGATACTGTAAACAGGAGGTATAAGAGTAGGTTTATGCCAGGTTTTTCATCGGTATGCGGAGGTGCACATTATGTGAAAAAGTCTGACTCTCAGATGCCCGCTCAGTTTATCATATGCAGAGACGCTAACAACTAATATGATTTTGCGAGATGCCACGCGCTTCCATACGGAGTATTTTAAGTGGGTTTCACCTGAAGACATCCACGAGAGGATGATTTCCTGGACAGATTTTAGAAGTTTACATTGAGTATTCTATAGAGCGCCGTGATTAGCATAATAATTTGCCATTCCTGCCCGAGTGTATCAAGGCAAGTGATTCGTCTACAAAGAAACTAATTTCACACCTTGAATCACGAAAGAGGTGCATCACGTGATCTTATAGAGGCTCTTGATAAAGGATTACAGCTAACAAAAGTCCATCATGTGCTATAATTTCGACAGTCATGCTAGTTTAACCTTTAATAAAATTCAGAAATGATTTTGAGACGGATCTGTACAAAGATTTCAATAACGGCATTTAGAAAGAAAAAAAAAATAACTACGGAGAATATACGCAATCAAGTGGATACGCGACTTCACCAACGAGAAGACCCTGTAAAAACTAGCTGCTAAACCTAAATTATTTCGATCCAATCACTCATTATGTACCTAATTTGGCTGAACTACGTATGGCTTCCGAAAAATAGTCTTCTGTAAGTTAATATATTTGGGATGTGAGTGTTGGACATCTCCAAGATACGTTGGACATTCCAAAACATTACATCGTTATGATTATGATGTTATCTTACCATATTACGGACTTGAAACCCAAAATGGAAAATACTGGCTTTTTCAGTCACTGAGTGGCCACAAGAGCTATATACCGAAACAAATTCCGATTTCTTGAGTATCTTGATACCTCTGATTATCCTACAACACATATGTGCCATTTTACGAAAGGAAAGAAGAGAACGAGATAAAGAAGAAAAACAGAAAGAAAGAGAGAAAGTCCTGGGAATATTTAAAGATGAAGTCAGTGGAAAAAAAGCATTATTTTGTTGGATTGACACCCAAGATATCTGGCCGCGCCGTGGCTGAGTGGTTAGGCTGTTCGACTCTCACCAAGGTAGCCCGGGTTCGATGTTGAACGACCGCAAAGTGAGATTTGGGTGTACAACACGGCGCTGAGGCGGGTGTTCTCCGGGATCTCCAGTTTCCCCCGCCATCTCATTCCACCGATGCTCCATCTTCATCTGATGTATCATCAATGTCCCAGCCTGCGGTGCCACATGTAGTAAAAGCGGTAGTTAAACACTACACATTTTTTTCACACGCCCAAGATATATGCTCTCGATGTCATTGGTGGTGTAATAAAGAAGACTAAAGGATTAAAACCTAGTGTCATTAAACAACATATCACTGACCGCCTCGGTAGCGTAGATGGTAGTGTGTTTGCCTCACGTTCAAGAGTTTCCGAGTTCTGATCTGGGTCATAGTGAGTTACCTGGATAAGGTTTTTCCGGGGTTTTCCCATATCCTGATACACGGATGTCAGGTAACTCTAAGCTCCATGGACCCCGGACTCATTTGAGCATCATTTCACCCATTTCATTTATCGTCCGATATGACTTAACGTTGGAGGACGTAAATTACAAAAAAAAAAAAAAAAAAAAAAAAAAAAAAAATCACTTAAGTTATGTGAAATGTTTAAAAGAAAAAACTCTTAAGAACCCCAATGAACTTATTTGAGTCTCGTCAGAATAATATTTGCCTCTCTGGAAGTCAATAAAATATATTTGTCTCCATGCGGGACAAGAACATAATCGCAAATGATGGAGCATCCGTATATTACAGTGTGGTTAACTGCATAAAATAAGATGACTTAGAGCTTAAGATAATTTTTCTTCTTAAGCTTATCTGTAGAAGAGATGGAGGTTTTCTGAACTACCAACCTCAGCTACGTTGCCAATATCTAATCAGAAAAGATGAATGAATAATACGAAAAATAATGGTGGACGTTGGCTTTGTAGCTATGGATGAAAATTATAGTTCTGATCCCAAATACTGATAAAAAGATCAAGAATGCCTACCGGTTAAATGTAAACTAAGTGATCAAAGGTTAATCCTATATAAAATGAAATATAAACCCCTGGGGAAAATACCACGAATCACTCATTACCAGAAAAAGCTAACCAGCAATTTATAAGAGCAGGATGTTTGTGTGTGTGTGTGTGTGTGTGTGTGTGTGTGTGTGTGTGTGTGTGTGTGTGTGTGTGTGTGTGTAATTTACGTCCTCCAACGTTAAGTCATATCGGGCGATGAATGGAATGGGTGAAATGATGCTCAAATGAGTCCGGGGTCCCTGGAGCTTAGAGTTACCTGACATCCGTGTATCAGGATATGGGAAAACCCCGGAAAAACCTTATCCAGGTAACTCACCCTGACCGAGATTCGATTTCGGAACCTCTTGAACATGAGGCAGACATGCTACCACCAAGCTACTCAGGCGGGCTAGAGCAAGATGTACATCCTTAGCTCTAATAAAGGTAGGAAGAGCAAGCAAGAGCAAATAAAAACAAACAAAAAATAACAACGCAAGTTAGCAATGACGAGATTAGGTAAGTGTTCATTCATAAAAAAAAAAAATGTTATATACTGTACTCTAGATAATACCAGCAGAAAATTTACAAAGATGAAATGTGTTGGTGGAAAGCTTAACAAATCTCCAGGGGGGAAGTCCAGTCTATAAAGCTCCACATTACAGTAAAACACGTGAAATACCAAAAAGCGAGAGAAACGGTAGTGACAAGATAAATGGACATGCGAAAACCTTCAACTCTTATAAAACGATACAAATTACTCTAGAAAGCTCATCTAAAGGTTCCCAAATACCCTTCGAACATCTAAAATCACTTCTAGCCCTGACAGAAACAATATCCCGTACCAGGTATTAAACATGCCACCAGTATGACCAAAAGAAGGTAATCATTGAATCAAGTAATGGGTTATATGAGCAAGGAATGTAACCATGTCACCAAGAAATGTAAAATCAGGATATGAAAGCTATGTATGCGTTATAAAATACTATCAGTGTACTATAGATACATCAGAAAATTACAAAGTGATGAAATCTGAAGGAAAAAAGATAATTGAAAACAGTCTCATCTGCAGGAGATGATATGTGCCCCTATCACTGGCCAAAATGTGCATAAAAGAGCTCAGAAGTACTCTAAAATAGCATGAAAGGCTTGTGAAATGCTAGAAAAAAATTGAATGGCTATACTAATTTCATAAAATGCACTAAAAGATTCTCAAATTGATGTCGCAGTAATCAGAAAGCCTCGAAAAGGCACGAACAACAATGGAAATCCATACTCTACCAAAGCTCCTTATATCATGCCACACGCAATAGCCCTCCCTTTCGGCTGGAAATAGATATGGAAGAGACTGATTATGGGTGAAAGGCTTTCATGAGGATGAATAGAGATCGTAGCACAAAGCAAAAGCAAGGGAGGCTAGAGAAGATGGTAGAGAACCAGAAAGCTATTTTAGAGATCCGCAATGAAATTATGCTGCAATGACAAGAACAGCAATAAGTCAATTCTACGGTGGGTGCTGAGACGATCCGTAAACACTTTTATGCAAAAAAGTGCTCTTGTTGGACGAGGATGAAAGACAATCTTTGTGGCAATCCGACAACACTCGCTTTGATCGTTGCTGTCACTGCACGGTACTGCGTCATCAACTTAGCTGTTTGGGGCTGAAAGAGCGCCGATAGAGTATGCGAGCTTGCTGTCCTCTAACATGGACTCCCAGAAGTATGTTTAGTTCTTGGAGAATGCATGCTTCCAACTGTGTGATTGATCTAACCATAAGAGGAAATGCTTATGATACATTTTTTGCATGTAACAGTGAGACTACCACAGTCTCTTGGCCTCAGCAGCACGCTGATGTATTTTGACTTTGATACGGGTTAAGTCTTCGGACCTTAATCCCATTAAGCATATCGCGGCATTAATGGTTCGGGACTAAAGGCACTGAGAGTATGTTGTATGTGTTATATGGTAATTCTGAGAGAGTATGATGAGCAGGGTTAGGATTTTTAGATGCAGATTTCAGATTAAAAAGGGAACGGAAAAGGTGCTGGTTTATTAAACTAATTCAATAATTTCTCTTTCCACTATTCTAATTTATTGAATTACAAACAAGTACATCAAATTATCACTCATCAGAAGAGAAAAACACATGATGCTGTTATACTTCAAGATGTAGCATCTCTACAGCTTAAAAAGGCCGCGCCTTGGCTCAGTAGTTAGACCGCTTGGCTCTCACCAAGGTGGCCCGGGTTCGATCCCAGGTGACCGCAAAGTGAGATTTGTAGTGGACAACACGGCACTGGGGCGGGTTTGCTCCGGGACCTCCGGTTTCCCCCGCCATCTCATTCCACCAGTGCTCCATCTTCATCTCATGTATCATCAGTGTCACCGCTGTGGTGCCGTATGTAGTGAAAGCGGGCGTTAAACACTACACACTATACAGCTTAAAAAGTAAGTCTGTTTATATTAGGAGATAGATTGTCTTTGTAGATGCTAAATCTTCTTTCGACATCTACAGAAACCAGTGGCAAACCTTGAATTCATTCGGAATATCAATTCTACAGATGTGGCGAAATCCTCAATGTCCGAATTCTTCTGAAGACTAAACTCAAGTTTGTCTTTGGCAAACTGTTTCCTCACGGAAGTAAAAATATCCCTCTGTTTCTCCTTCTCCAAACCTTGTTCTCCTAATAGTGTAATAGCTGCAGTCGGGTACTAGTATCTATGTACACAATATAGTTGTGCCTTCATATTATGTATTTTCTCCGGTAATATAAGTTATTGTGCCTTGGAAATTGCACCTGCCTCGGCTGGATCCTAAGAAAGCAAAATTCTAACACAACATAGCAGCGCGCTCGATCCAAGATCCCCCAGCGAGTAATGACTGGGAACTTTGGAAGGGTCAGACCAGTGGTTTCCTTGTAGACCAAAACACGATTCAGAGCTTTCAGCAGAATCTTCTTCAGGGCGGAGATGAACTGATTTGCAGTGTTGTATTCGCTCCTTATGGATTAACAAACCCTGTGAAGGGCATGAATCAAGCATGTCACATGTTTTAACTTAAGAAATAAAGGCTTCAATTGGTTAACAACTGAAACCATGTATGGAGGCTTGTCCGTAATCACAAGAAGAAGTTGTTCAAACTCGATACCAGCAGGCTAGAGTCCATAATTGATTGCATTGCTGTACTGGCATTGGCCTTCTGCAGTTCATTCATTTTTAACAACATAGGCTTGACTTTCTCCCCTGCTAAGGGAAAAACTAAAAGTTTTGTAGAACTATGTTGAAATGCATTTCGCATTGCTGCCGCGATTTGTTTGCCTGAAGAGTCTTGTTCATTTGATGCTTAGAGTTGGAAGTGTGCTGCTTGATGCAATCTCACTGGTGTTTTTCATCTAACGAAATTCCTGAATGGCAGGTAGTATATGGAATAGCAGTTTCATCTATGTCTGTGAAATCTTGTTTGAATACGCCCGCCTCGGTAGCGTAGATGGTAGCGTGTTGCCTCACCTTCAAGAGGTCCCGAGTTCGAATCTCGGTCAGGGTGAGTTACCTGGATAAGGTTTTTCTGGGGTTTTCCCTTATCCTGAAATACGAATGTCGGGTAACTCTAAAGCTCCATGGACCCCGGCCGCATTGAGCATCATTTCACCCATTTCAGTCATATTCATTCTCAGCCAGAACAATAAGTCGAGCGCTGGACACGTTTGACATGTTACACTCATTATTATTATTATTATTATTATTATTATTATTATTATTATTATTATTATTATTATTATTATTATTATTATTATTATTATTATTATTATTATTATTATTATTATTATTATTATTATTGTTATTGTTATTGTTATTGTTATTGTTATTGTTATTGTTATTGTTATTGTTATTGTTATTGCTAGTGCTAGTGCTAGTGCTAGTGCTAGTGCTAGTGCTAGTGCTAGTGCTAGTGCTAGTGCTAGTGCTAGTGCTAGTGCTAGTGCTAGTGCTAGTGCTAGTGCTATTGCTATTGCTATTGCTATTGCTATTGCTATTGCTATTGCTATTGCTATTGCTATTGCTATTGCTATTGCTATTGCTATTGCTATTGCTATTGCTATTGCTATTGCTATTGCTATTATTATTATTATTATTATTATTATTATTATTATTATTATTATTATTATTATTATTATTATTATTATTATTATTATTATTATTATTATTATTATTATTATTATTGTGACTTTGTGGGTTCGTGAAATGAAAAGTCCAATTACACAAACTCAACAATGTTCTTTATTTCCACCGACTTACAGTTTAACACTTGCCAATTACACAGAATTACGTACTGCACACAAGTACAATTCACCAGTTCGTCCGTTAAAGTTACACTTGCACTCGCGATTACGTAAATTCCGATGCACATACACAGTCTTCTCGTCCTTACACTAGCACTGAACTCTTACGCTGATTGCCAAGAACTCTGACTGACTCCTCTTGCACGACGTGTTGCTTATATAGGGTCCGACTGCCGATCTGGAAGGTTCTCCATTAGATGAAATATCCCGTAAGTTCGAGAACACACGTGGAACAGAAAGAGACGGCGCAGTGATGTTTTTTTGTCCCAGCCATCCCTTCTTAACGCTATAAGACAAACGAGGGGGCGGGGCGAACGCCGACCTGTCTCCTGCTTGCCCACTCTATAGGGTGTTCCGACGCTCGGGTGACACTGCTCCCTCCTCAAAGCTGGTCGTCCCGAACAGCACCATCGTAGCGTGCCAGGCGATCCAGGTGTACCACCAACATCTTCCCTCGGGGAACCTTCTGGATGCGGTAGACCACGTCGTTAATCCTCTTCACCACCCGGTACGGTCCCTGCCATGGCTCCTGGAGCTTCGGGCAGCGTCCCTTAGTCCGGGTAGGACGGTACAACCAGACCAGGTCACCTTGCTGGAACCCTTGGCTGTTGGCTTGCCTATCATACCTGGTCTTCATGCGGTCGCTCGCCTTCTGGATGTTCTGGCGAGCCATCTCGTGCATGTCGTGGAGATGGTCCACCAAGTTCTCCACATACTCGGTCGCTGGCTGTTTCGCTTCCGGAGGGCTTCCAAAAGCCAGGTCACAAGGGAGGCGTAACTCTCGGCCGAACATTAAGCTGGCTGGCGTCATCCCAGTTGTGTCGTGTGTAGACGAGCGGTAGGCCAGCAAGAACAGTGGCACCTTGACGTCCCAGTCTCGCTGATGGCTGGCAACGACCTTCCTCGGGTGTTCCTCTAAGGTCTTGATGTACCTTTCGATCATGCCATACGATTGGAGATGTAGAGGCGTAGTGCGAGTCTTGTTCACCCCAAGCCTTTGTAGTGCCTCCTTCATTAGGTTGGACTCAAAGTTGGTACCCTGGTCACTGTGTAGCTCTAACGGCACCCCAAATCGACAGAACACTTGCTCCATGAGGCAGTCTGTGATTGTCTTTGCCTCTTGTTTTGGGATGGCATACACCTCCGGCCACTTGGTGAAGTAGTCCACGACCACCATTAGGTACTTGTTGCCTCGGTCGGAAACTGGGAACGGTCCAGCAATGTCAACGGCGATCCGTTCGAATGGCGCTCCGACGTTGTACTGCTGCATGCGACCCCGGCTCCTAGTCTGGGGGCCACGACTCGCCAAGCACACGTGACACTGACGGCACCATCTCTCAGCATCTGCTCGGAGTCTCAGCCAGTAGTAGCGCTGCGGCAGTTTGTCAATCGTTCGGTTCGCTCCCAGGTGTCCTCCCGAAGTACCGGCGTGCACTTCCTCCAAGACTTCCGGGACCTTATTCCGGGGAAGTACCAACTGTTCTCTCTGCGTCTTCCCATCGGGTGATTCCCATACCCGGAACAGCACGCCCTCTCTGGTCTTCAACGAGTCCCATTGGGCCCAGTACGACTTGTAGGTGGCGCTCCTCGGTGCGATGTCCTCCCAGGTTGGTCTCATCCCTGCCTGCACTTCCCTCAAGAGTGGCCGCAAGTCTGCGTCCGCCAGCTGCTCCCTCCTCAGGCCTGCGCTATCCCAGCCTTCAGCAGGCACTGCCACAACTACTCGGACTGCTGCAGCACGCTCCTTCTCTTCCACTCTTGTGCACTGGCTGCACTCTTCTGGACAGGCTCTTCGGGACATGGCGTCAGCGTTACCGTGGCTCTTCCCTCTACGATGTTCCGAGGTGAAGTCGTACTCCTGCAGCCTCTGGACCCAACGTGCTGTCTGGCCTTCCAGGTTCTTAAAGCTCAATAGCCAGGTTAGGGCGGAATGGTCAGTTCTCAGGTGGAATGGCTGACCGTACAGGTACTTGTGGAAGTGCTCCAAGGTCTTTACCACCGCCAGTAACTCCCATCGGGTGACGCAGTAGTTCTTCTCTGCCTTGGATAGCGTCTTGCTGTAGCAAGCTATCACCCGCTCATGGCCGTCCTGGATCTGCGATAGGACACCTCCAATGCAATGGTCGCTGGCGTCGGTGTCCACAATGAAGGCGCCACCCAGTTGTGGGAAAACCAAAATTGGAGCACTGCACAGGGTTTCCTTCAGGTGCTGGAAAGCGTTTTCGGCGTCCTCTGTCCACACATAAGGCCGGTGTTCCTCTGTCAGCCGGGTTAGGGGTTTTGCGATGTTGGAGAACACCTTTATGAAGCGGCGGTAATAACTGCACAGCCCCAGGAAACTGCGCAACTCTTTCTTATCCTTTGGGCGAGGCCAATCTCTCACAACCTGTGTCTTCTCCGGGTCTGTGGCCACTCCGGTTGCTGAGACCATGTGACCTAAGTAGTTCACTTCCTTGCGGAAGAGCTGGCATTTCTTCGCGTTCAGCTTCAAGTTGGTCGCCTGCAGTCTCTGTAGCACCTTACTCAGATTCTCTAGGTGATCATCAAAAGTCTTTCCGACGATAATGATGTCGTCCAGGTATAGCAGGCAGGCGTCGTAAGTCAGCCCTCTCATCACTGACTACATGAGGCGTTGAAAGGTAGCTGGTGCGTTGCAGAGGCCAAAGGGCATAACCGTGAACTGTCAGAGCCCTTGGCCTGTCGAGAATGCGGTCTTCTCCTTGTCTCTCGGATCTAGAGCTACCTGCCAGTAGCCCGACTTCAGGTCCAGGGTCGAGAACCACTGTGCACCAGCTAGCGTGTCCAGGGTGTCGTCAATCCGGGGTAAGGGAAAACAGTCCTTCCGGGTGACAGCGTTCAGCTTTCTGTAGTCTACGCAGAAGCGCAGCTCGCTGTTCTTCTTCGTCACCAAGACTACAGGGGAACACCAAGGGCTGTCAGACTCTTCAATCACTCCCCTGGATCTCATGTCCTCCAGCATGTCTCGTACCGCCCCTTGCTTCGCCAGCGGAACGCGTCTATGTGGTTGCCGAATAGGCCGGGCGTCCCCGCTGTCGATGCGGTGAAGCACTTTGTCCGTGCGGCCGTAGTCACTATCACCTTGGCTGAAGACGCGCTGATACCGTCTTAGCAGTTGTCGAACCTTCTTCAACTGTTCTGCGGTCAGGTGGTCGGCCGCCCTCTCCACTAAGCCTTCTATTCGGGGCCCCAGGTGTTGCTTCAGCGCCGGTTCCTGTGTCTCGTCGATAGCTGTTACACTCACGACGGGCTCGCACGTTCCCAACTCCGTCCCGGCCTGGACGTCGTGATCGGCGTCCGTTGGGTTTAGTAGTCTCACTGGCACCTCCTCTCGGCACGGCAGCAATGCCCTGGCTACACACAGTCCATGTACAGGCGTCTTCTGGTCCAGCACCATGTTCCTGGTTCTCTGGCCCTCCAGTCGCGCCGTCACCACCACCTCGCTCCTCGCGGGGACAACCACGTCTTCGTCCAAGACGACCCTGCAAATTCCAAGGCGCTCTTCGGGTTGACGGAGTATAACCTCTTCTCCGTTAAGCCGCAGGACCTTCTTGCCGACGTCAACCGTCGCCTCATGGCTCCTGAGGGCATCCAGTCCCAGGATCACCTCCTCAGCCACCTTCGCGACGAACACCCACAGACGCACGGCACTCCGTCCCAAGTTCAGCTCCAGCAGGGCCTCCTTCTCCACAGGCAAGGTGTCGCCCGATGCCGTGACAAGCTGCTATGGTCGGCTCGGCTTCCTTGTCTGCAAACCCTTCGCCACGTCAGGTCTGATGATCACGGCCGCCCCGGTGTCCACCAGCACGCGGCACGGCTTTCCTCTTACCCAACCGTCCGCGATGAGGCTGTCATCCATACGCCGGCTGACGGCGCGCAGTGTCACTCGAGGGGATGGTGGTGATGGCGCCGACGTGCCCCTCTCCACGCCTGCCCTTACTCGTTTTCCGGCTGCTCTTCCTGGTGTGGGCAATCTCTCTGCAGGTGTCCGGGCTGTCCACACCCCCAACACAGGCCACTAGGTGTTCGCCGGCGTCCCTCAGCTGGTCTTCTGTCTCCGGCGTAGCGGACACTCCTCGTTCTCGACGTCGGGATGGATGTTATTTTGGCCGCCTCCATCCTTAATGCCGCTGTCAGCGCCTCGTGGATGGTTTTATATTCGCCGAGCATTAGGCGCTGACGAATATCCGTGTCCCGTACCCTGTCGACAAAGTTGTAGGCGGCTTCCCGGGATACGAACTCTCGTGGCAGGTCAAACAAGGCCTTGCTAGCCAGCTGCTCGATCGCTATGGCGAACTCCTGCAGCGTCTCCCCCGGCTGCTGTGACCTTGCCTTTAGCTGGCTGCGGTATGCTGCGGCTAAGCGGTGGTTCCCGAAGCGATCCTCCAGGGCCTCCCAGATGTCCTTGGGCGCCGCCGTTGTCTGCACCGCGTTTAGGAGTTCCGCGGCCCGTCCCTGGAGGCTGGCTATTAACTGTGTGGCCTCCTCCTCCAGTGACCATCCGTTGTGCCTGGCCACTGTGTCGAACTGGCGGCGGAAGACCTCAAACGTTGACGCGTCGTCATTCTTGGTAGGTTTGATGCGCGCAGATGTTGTTTCGCGTCCCGGCGCGTCGGCCTTCAAATCCTTCAGCTTCCTGCCGACGACGTCCTCCACCATGGCGTTCAGGGACTTCACGCTGCTGTCGGCTTTCCCTTCCAGGTCGTTAACTCGGCTCGCCAGGTCCTCGACACGCTCGTCCACTTGGCCCATCCGCTTGCCCAGCTCCGTCACGTCATCCCTCACGCCGGCCAACTGTTCTTCAAATTTGGCGGCGAGAGCCTCGTTCGCCACCTTCATTTCCGTGGTCAGTTCGGCCATCTTTGAGGTCATTGTCGTGGCCAAGTTGTTGTTAGCCGTTTCCGTCTTCGCTGTTAATTCGACCTTCATTTCTTCCATCTTCCCGGTGATGTTGTCGTTGGCCGTCTTCATTTGTTTCAACTCTGCGGTGATGTTGTCCTTGGCCGTCTTCATTTGTTTCAACTCTGCGGTGATGTTGTCGTTGACCGTCTTCGTTTGTTTCAACTCTGCGGTGAATTTGTCGTTGGCCGTCTTCATTTGTTTCAACTCGGCGGTGAGGTGGTTGTTTGCCGCTTCTGTTTTTGCAGCGGGGTTTTCATTTGCCGTCTTCATTTCCGAGGTCAGTTCGGCCTTCATTTCCATCATCTTCTCCAAAATCTTTTCCAATGCCGCGTCCATGGTTGTAATGTTCGGTGATGTTGTTTTCCTGCTTCCTGACACCAGTGTGACTTTGTGGGTTCGTGAAATGAAAAGTCCAATTACACAAACTCAACAATGTTCTTTATTTCCACCGACTTACAGTTTAACACTTGCCAATTACCAGAATTACGTACTGCACACAATTACAATTCACCAGTTCGTCCGTTAAAGTTATTCTTGCACTCGCGATTACGTAAACTCCGATGCACATACATAGTCTTCTCGTCCTTACACTAGCACTGAACTCTTACGCTGATTGCCAAGAACTCTGACTGACTCCTCTTGCACGACGTGTTGCTTATATAGGGTCCGCTTGCCGATCTGGAAGGTTCTCCATTAGATGAAATATCCCGTAAGTTCGAGAACACAGGTGGAACAGAAAGAGACGGCGCAGTGATGTTTTTTTGTCCCAGCCATCCCTTCTTAACGCTATAAGACAAACGAGGGGGCGGGGCGAACGCCGACCCGTCTCCTGCTTGCCCACTCTATAGGGTGTTCCGACGCTCGGGTGACATTATTATTATTATTATTATTATTATTATTATTATTATTATTATTATTATTATTATTATTATTATTATTATTATTATTATTATTATTATTATTATTATTATTATTATTATTATTATTATTATTATTATTATTATTATTATTATTATTATTATTATTATTATTATTATTATTATTATTATTATTATTATTATTATTATTATTATTATTATTATTATTATTATTATTATTATTATTATTATTATTATTATTATTATTATTGTTATTGTTATTGTTATTGTTATTGTTATTGTTATTGTTATTGTTATTGTTATTGTTATTGTTATTGTTATTGTTATTGTTATTATTATTATTATTATTATTATTATTATTATTATTATTATTATTATTATTATTATTATTATTATTATTATGATTATTATTATTATTAATGATTATTATTATTATTATTGATTATTATTATTAATGATTATTATTATTAATGATTATTATTATTATTATTATTATTATTATTATTATTATTATTATTATTATTATTATTATTATTATTATTATTATTATTATTATTATTATTATTATTATTATTATTATTATTATTATTATTATTATTATTATTATTATTATTATTATTATTATTATTATTTGTTATACAAAAGAAGCAACCCTATTATACCAGTAAGGTATGTTAGGGTTCTAGTTACAAAAACACATAAATACAAAGATCAAAATAACAAAACATGATATTTATAACGTTTTAAAGATTTGGCCAGTAAAGTGCTCAAAGGCTGAAGTGCAACATCTTTTAAGGAATACATTAAACAACGGTGTTTGAAGATCTTTATTACAATATGAAAGATGTTGAATAAGATGTTCATTCTTTTTGGAATGAAGATCACATCTAAATATTAAGTGTTCAAGAATATCATCAACACTTTCACATTTACAGAGGTATCCATCAGGAGAGTCTATATGGAATCTCTGAAAGTAAGTTTTAAATTTCCCATGTCAGATAGAAAACTGGGCCAAAATAAAATTAGGTGAAAAGTACTTGCAGTTTACACGATCATTAACAGTATGAAAAAATAAATTTCAGTGATTTGTCCTTTATCGCTATTTATCCAAGTGCTGTTCCACATTTCAAAAATTTCTTTTTCAATGTTTTTTAATGAATGTGATTGTAGACTCTTTAAAACTGAATTCCTCTTGGGATAATGTGTGACGCTTAGCAGTTTCATCTGCCCTCTCATTTCCATGTATACCCGTATGACCTCTAACCCATGTGATACACACGTGATTGCTGTTTGTTATAATATCGTTCCTTATTTTGCTAGTAAGTGAACACGTAGTATATTTATCTCCGATAACACTGACAGATGCTTGGGAATCACTGTGTACACATGCGCTATAGTTATTACTGCGGTACCACTCCACTGCTTGATTCAGTGCAAGAAGTTCGGCCTGGAATATAGAGCAATTAGGTGCAAGTCTGTATCCTCTATAAAGCAACGCTACATTGTTTATATCTAACACTACAAAAGCGCATCCTGCACGAGCTGGATTCTCTGGATTATCTGAATATCGCGAGCTATCTGTGTAGATGCATTTCAGCTATTAAGGTTTGCAGCATTTCCTCCATTGTGATGCTTAAATCGCAACCTGATTGCCCGCCTCTGTAGCGTAGATGGTAGCGTGTCTGCTTCACGTTCAAGAGGTCCCGAGTTCGAATCTCGGTTAGAGTGAGTTACCTGGATAAGGTTTTTCCGGGGTTTTCCCTTATCCTGAAAGACGAATGTCGGGTAACTCTAAGCTCCATGGGCCCCGAGCTCATTTGAGCCCGGGGTCCATAAAGCTTAGAACTACCCATTATTCATCTTTCAGGATAAGGAGAAAACAGCTTATCCTGATAACTCATCCTGACTCAGATTCGAACCTCTTGAACGTGAAACAGACCTGCTATCGCCTGCGGTACACAGACGAGGTGTTTACTCGCTAGGAAGTTTTACACTAGACGTCTCGAATCTCTTATATTAGCAACACTTACCGCACTACAATCATCACACACTAGCTTTAAGGATAGTGATTTTCGTGGCACTCGCTAAAACGCTGGCTGGCTCGCTCACTTTTCCACTGACTCACTTCCCTTATGTGGTCGTAAGAACTTTTTCAGAATGATCGGTATGTCGAAACATCCAGAAGATTCTAGTGCTCTTGTGACAGTGTTTGTCGTGTTTACGTCGGTACGAGCGCACCGCTTGTCTATGGTTCCGATTGCCTTTGGCCAATCTCTCGATAAGCTTAGGACGTCATCGTTGCGACAACCATTTGCATACTTTGTAAAATAAGTACATATAAACTTAAGGATTAATCAGCAGAGAATTAACATGTTCACTCATAAAAATTATTTTATTTAAGTATCATTCCTGTAATCACAAAAATATATACCGGCTAGTTAAATTATAATCAAACCCACTCACGGCCTCTCTCTCTACTACGCGAAACAGCCGGCAGTAGCAGGAGAAATTACGCCGATAGAGGCGGACTAGAACCCTTATCTTATAACAGATGCTGGAAATGTTGACTTTTTGCTCTCACACAGGCAGCATATCTTGTGTAAATATTCTCGCTCACTCTTCGAAGCTCAGAAGCAGGTATTCTTGTGGTTTATTGCACAATGTTTTCCCTAAATTCCTGTAGTTTACGAGGATTTGAATGATACACTTTGTCATTAAAAGTACCCTATAAATAAAAATCACAACTTGTTTTGTCAGGAGAACGAAGAGGCCACTAATAAACACTAATTATTCTGTTATCAAACATCCCTCTTACTGCGTTTAATGATTCGGCAGCCGTACGTTCTGTTACACAATCTTGCTGAAACCAACCATAAATTTCTCTTCTTCTGTCAAGAGATTGAAAAGTGCCCTCAGAATTAATCCCTGATATCGCTCTGTATTTGTTTTATCAAAGAGTATGGGCTCTATTATTCTTCTAGCACTTATCGTACGCCACACTCCAATTTTCTAATAATGAGTCGTTTCATCCAGTAGCACACTTTTCTAATGCCAAATATTGACTGTTGTGAGTGTTCAAGCATCCAGCTAAATGAAACCAAGATTCATCGTCAAAATACAACAATCAGTGAAACCCATTTCTACGGATTGGAAAACCAGTTACAATAGTTCACACGTTTAGCGGGATCATTTGGCTTTAAAGCTTGCACACGTGTGTAGCGATAGGGCTTCAGTTTCAATTGACATGTATCGTTCCAGTTCCCATACACTACAGGAACTTAGAGAAAACATTGTGCAAGAGATCACAAGAATACCTGCTGCTGAGGTTCGAGGAGTGAGAGCGAGAATATTTACACAAGATATGCTACCTTTGTGAGAGCAGAAGGTCAACAATTCCAGCATTTATGATCAGGCAACCTCTGCTGGCGTAAGTTCCCCGGCGACTCCTGGCCGTCTCGTGCAATAGAGAAAGGCCGCGAGTGGGTTCGATTATAATTTAACCACATGTATATATAAACTTTGTTATTTGGGTCAAGAAAATGTAAGATCATGTTTTTATTCATGTGAAATAATCAAATTTCAATGCACTCGCATTGAAAATCCTCAAGGTTGCGTTCCCGTTTTAAATCTTAATACTATATTCAACCAGCTAATAGCTATAGGCTTTCATAGCACTTATTTTTGTTTTGTTTTTCAGAACTGGGCCGTAAGGCAATTCGCGTAGGTAGTGGTCTCCAATTGCTTCACAAATTTAGTGCAGCCTGCCCAGAAGACAAGTGTTACGATTCCTTGCTCTCTAGAGTTTGTAACATCATTAACCTCTGTCTGGAAAAGAAGCAAATGCCTATCGATGACACCACAAGCCCTGCCTACTTCCGTATGGTCTTACCTGCAGACAGTGACATCGTATCAGGTAAGTTGTTATCAGTCATAATGATTTACGTTTATCATTCTCGATCAATTAAAGGAAATCTGGTTGGTCATTATGTTGGAATAGTGCAATCTCTTATATACGGTAATATATATTTAAAATACTGAAGTATTATACTAATTTAAAAGCAGCTTATTGGAAGATAGTGCTTCTCAAGCGATTCGAAGATTAAGCAAGAAACGAGGTTCCAAAATAACGATATTCCAAATGCGTCTTCTAATTTGAGCACTACTGATGTGGTGCAAGGCGATGCCCAATCCGTGACTACGTTCATCTCGCATGTGTTTGTAGTAGGTACTCATCACGTTCTGCGTAATTTATCCGTGAGCATGATATCCCGATGACCTGATGTCTGTCTGGGTGGATCGGTTGATTAGAAACCTGCTGATAAGGCCGTATGATTCAAATCCCACTCAGACCGATGAGTTTTAAATGTGCTTAGAAGCGGTAACCTCATGATAATAGTCTTGAATGGCATGTAAAAGAACTCCTGCGGGATGTAATATCGACACAATGGCCTGATATGATCCTGACAATTGATAGCGTTGTTAACAATCAAAAACTTTAAATAGTTTGCTGCCCTTTAGAATAGTGGTTCTAGAAACTAGACAAAATGAAACGACTGCCACATGAAACCACGAATAGCGTTGGTAGTTTCACAGCAGTGGTAGTAAACTGAATTTTCGGTGACTAAAAATCACACCTCTCTTGCACGTGGCATCTTTTCTGAGAAGTATAGGGTAGGTGATGCAAGCGGAATAGCAAAGTTACTGCTCAGTGAGAGCTAGCGTGACAGAGATAACACCATTGATTTTTATATGTACCTTATTGTAGAAAACAGCATTTTCTGACTTTTGCTTCCCTTCAGCCCTCCGCTACACCTTTCCTTCCATTCTCCCCTCATCTACTCCTTCTCTTCCCTTCTCTTCCCTTCTCTTCCTTTGCTCCCCTCTCTTATAAATGAGTGCCGCAGGTCAATGTGGGGAATTTTAATATTGTAACGCGGGCGCTGGAGCACCCTGTAAAGCAGCTGGCAGCGGAAGGTAGGGGAGGTTCGGTTAGCCACACCTCCTCCTCGTTTGTCTTGTGGTGGTGACAGACTGTGGTCAGGGAAAAAACATGACTGTGTCGCCGGTTTTCTCTACACCTGTTTCTCGATCTTTCTGTTACTAGAACAATCCTGTAAACACGAGAAACCGGCGATATTCCTATATAAAGAGAGCTACAGACAGACAGACGGAGTTAGTGAGTTGAGTTGGTTTTGGTTTAGTCAGTCAGTGAGTTGGTTTTGTCAGTGAGTGAGGAGACAGTCGCAGTTCTTGGTGTAAGAGTTAGTCAGTGACGTGTTAATGAACGAAAGGATTGTGCAACGGAAGACTGTACGTAACTTTGAATGTGTACCGGAGCTTACGTAACCGCGAGTACAGTGAAATTGTAACGGACGGACTGGTGAATTGTAACTGTGTGCAGCAAGTAATTCTGTGTAATTGGCAAGTATTAAACTGTAAGTCGGTGGAAATAAAGAACATTGTTGAGTGGTGTAATTGGACTTTTTATTTCACGAACCCACGAAGTCACAATATGTATGTCCAATTATAGTCTAATTAAATGTTTCCGTTGCCGTAATATAGTTAATAGCTAAAACTAATGAGAGTTCCGTAAACTGAACTCAAACCGGCAGCGTTTCCATTGTGCCTACATAGAATATGCCTATATTGAATGTGCTTCAGTGATGTCTTCTGGTTTGAAGTATGACAGCTGACGCTTAGCGATAATGGTGCACCTAATATGCAATTTTGGTTTTGTGCGTGTGTTATGTAATTTACGCTCATGTGATCAGGGTATCCGGATAACCCTTCGAAAGAGTGATTCTAGTGCCTTAAAGTTCAAACGCATAGCATCTGCAGTTTCAGGATGATGGAGAATGTAACATGTTACATGATGGAGAATGTTTCTTTAAGTATGAGCACTTATTCCCATTTGACACGACTGCTCAATAAAAGCTGTTTCAAAAACTATTATTGAACTATCCTAGAAATTGATTAAAAATTAAGAAACTAAAATAGTTAAACCGCAGTAGAGCTAAATGAAGACACCTGCTCTACTAATCCTATGAAAATAATGTACAAAAATATCAAGATAATAAGAGAATAGCCATTCCTTAATCTTCCAACAATTTGCCTCTTACACGATTTCACTCAATTTTTTTCCTCTAAAGTAGTGACATTTTGATACTAATGGCATAAAATATTAAAATTTATATCATTTTTGGCATTTTGAAACGTCTTGGGCAAATTATTTTGGCAGGATTTGATTATTCGGGAGAATCTTCCCTTTGGTGCACGTTGCGGCAGAAACAATGGCCAATTTTAAAAAAGGCGGCTTTGCTGGACACGGCTTCCCAGAAAGTTGATGTTGGCACCAGCGCATAGCGCAGTTCAAAGCATTATCAGTCAATATGGAACGTTGGTCAAACGAACATCGTACTTTTGCAATTGAAATGTTTTTCAAATGTGGCAATAGTGTCGTACGAACGCTGCGCTTATTTCGGCAACAGTTTCACATGGATTGGGATGATTAAGTTCCGTCACGAAAGGTGATTACGAGATGGGTTCAGCAGTTCAGAGCAACAGCATCTGCAACAAACAAAAGCTCCCTGGTAGGCGACGTACGGTTCGCACAAATGAGAACGTTGAAACGATGAAAGCTGTTTTCGAGCAAAGTCCAATGCGATCAGTTCGTCGTCATTCGTAAGCGCTTAGCATTTCGCACAGAAGTGTGCGGCGAATTGTGCATGAGAACATTAAGTTCCATCTCTACAAGATCCAAGTGAGGCAGCAATTAATGCCCAGAGATATGCAGACACGTCAATTTTTTTTAGGTATCTCTTGGACATGATCTCAGCAATCTCATGATGTCTGACGAGGCTCATTTTCACTTATAGGGCCATGTCAACAAACAAAAGTAGGTATTGGACGCCTACCAATCCTCATGTGATTCATGAAAGGCCACTTCATAGTGCAAAAGTTACAGTGTGGTGTGGAGTTTCTGTGCAGGTAATTCTTGGTCCATGTCTTTTGGGGAAAGATGCAGATGAAACTGTCACAGTAACACAAGAGCGATATGTTATATTGCAACATTTCTTGATGCAGTAAATGCATCGTAAGAATATCTACATGCATCCGTTGTGGTTCCAACAGAATTGTGAAACCGCTCACACAGCAGAAGCTCCATGACAGCCTTACGCAGAATGTTTCCAGAACATCTTGTTTTCCGCTTTGGTGATGTGAACTGACCATCTCGTCCAACAACCATCGAGGAGTTGAAAAACAATGTTTACGCCGAAATAAGAGCCATAACAGACGAAATAAGGTCCATAAAGATATGGCGAATGTTCGTACCGAAGATTACATCACCAACAATGGTGGACACCTGAAGGATGTAATTAATAACAACAAACTTGTGTAATTAATGGTATGAAGTGTTCTTTTGAAAAGCGCCCAGTGACTGTAAGTACTTGTAGTTTTTTATACTCAAGAGCATGTGCAAAATGGGTCACTATTCCTGCCGCATCCTCTATAACTTTGATAAGAGAATCATATTAACATAATTGGCACTGCTCTTTAAAGAAAGCTTCGAAGGAGAGGAAGTGGGGGAAAAAGGTACAAGAGAGTTTAAAATAAAATTTCAGTAGTACTATATTTAAGGTAGTTGGAGAGCTACACTGGCCGCAAAAGTGAACTGTGACCCTCACTGTCAAACTTAGTCCGAAAGTTAGCAGAATATGGGACATATAGAGGAGAGTATAGAGTGCATAAAAGACACGATCCGGTTAGAAGATTGGTTAGAGGTTAGTTGCCTTGCAGTGTTGAAGTACACAGTGTCGTTTCTGCTGCCCTAAATAATCTTTACAAATGGTGTTCAGCGATCATGGATTAAAATCGAGTTTAACAATGGAGAAAATGTGTTTTAATGTCATTAAGGAGTAGTGAAGCCTAAGGTTAGAGTGCTTCCATATAGGATTGTTGCACAGTGGGTTAAAGCTTTTCGTGCTTTTCGGAATGACACCGAGGATTTCCACGGCGCAGGTCGGGTGACCATTCCCGAACATCAGGTTGACATTGTCCATAGACCGCCAATGGATGTTCGGATATTATCCGTAGAAATTAGTTTGTCATCAAGCGGTGTAGCACATACTAACGAAATGTCTTAACTGAGGAAAATTGCATCCCTCTGGGTTGTACATCGACTCGCCGATATACAGGAATTGCACCAGTATGCACTTGCTGGCACTCACCTCGACAGATATCGCACTCTCGGTGTTGTATTTCTACAGTGTGTTGTTCCTATTGATCAGACATGGGACGAATTAAGGCACCAGTTAAATGAATGGCGTCACCAATGTTCGCCATATCCATAGAAAGTTCGACAGGAACTCAGATGGGTGAAGGTTATGCTGATTGTCGCTATGAGGTGCAAATGTGTATCTCTATTGCAAATTTCCCTATAGTGTAGCATGACAACGCCCGCTACCATGTCGCACACATTTTCACCAATATATTCGAAGGTATTGGGACCCTTCCATACTCACCTGACATGAGTCCTGAGACTTCTGCCTCTTTGGTAAGTTGGAAGAACACCTTCGAGCATGCGATTTTCTGATGTGGCATCAGTGTTTTGAGCAGTACGGCGCTCCGTCACTGCCATCAGCAACCATCACCTTGTCAACGCTATCCTACGACTTAAAACTTAATGGTGATTATATTAAAAGAGTGTTGTATTTGTGATTTCTTAAAAACCATTATATATAATATATATAATATATAATATATATATATTATTTTTTTCTCTATTTCTCTTGGGCTTCCTCAGAGCGAGGGAGCCGAAGCATCTGACCTGAGAGATGACAACAGAGTTGAGGGGTCGGCCCAACGCCTGAGATGAATGAAGGTTGGAGCAATTGATGGCATGATGGTGGGGGAAACCGGAGGATCCGGAGGAAACCCACCTCAGCGCCATGTTGTCCACCAAAAATCCCACTCTGCGGTCGCCTGGGATCGAACCCGGGCCACCTAGGTGAGAGCCAAGCGGTCTAACCACTCAGCCATGGCACGGTCTATTATATTATATTATTATATTATATATGTGTATATATAATTAGCCCGCCTGTCTGTAATTTCAAGAAAGCAAGTACGCAATTTACGTATTATGAAACTTCAACAACCCAGAAGCAAGAAAGGAATAGGGGAGAAACACAGAAGTGGCAACTTCTTGAGCATTACTTTAGAGACTTCAAGGAATCTGCTAAAGGCTTAGCCTTCAAACTGTTATTGTTGCAAGGACTGTAAATTATTCAAATAACACATGATGTAGTGACCAACTAAGCGTCAAATTGCATGAAGTACTTTGTAGTTGGATCGTACAAAATAAAACAGCCCAAAGGGGGGAAGGGAACTTCGTTCCATTTTTAGATCTCAGCGTAGTTAGCTATTGATTTTGAAGAAAAGATTGAATCAACCTCAAAAGAAATCGTGCTTCATGGCGAAGCGTTTATTCTAATGTAATGGGGTTCTTCAGCGGATGAACGAAAATTTTGGAACATCACAGTTCACATCAGTCGTAAAGTGACATCAGATGCCCGCAAACAGCTGTTCAATTATTGCCTTCTTGCTGTTGAAAAAACTGCAAAAACCGAATTACCGCACCATAAAGTAACAACCAATGAAAGTGTAACTCTGTGCTGAACGTGTTTACTGAAAGATGGAAGAATGCCCCCCCCCCCCAAAAAAAAGAAAGAAAAACAAAGATCGATGCTTGTATCCGTGACCCTTTCTATTCTTGTAGCGAACTCATTCCCCGTTTACTTTATTTCAATCGAGATGGTCATTTGCAGAAATTATCGTATTTCTATTTTTTTTTTTTTTTTTGTAGATGCTGATCTTTATATTATGGTTGTGAAATTCTGCACTACAGTTACATTGGCTGTAGTTGTTTGATGCTGTGTTTGATTCCCTTTGTATATCTTTTATTTTTGTGTTTAAGATGACAGATGAATGCATACGCGAATAGTAATGGGTAATGGTATTTTTTTATTTCCGAGTTATTGAAAAGAAGAAAAAAAAGCATTCGGTTATAATATATTAATCTCCTCTACACATGGTTTTGTTACGTTATGTTTATAATTACCAGGCTCGTTTGATAAGTCTTGTGAAAAACCAAATTATATATAACTTCCCTTATATATAAGGGAAATAATATTCACTACATGGCTAAGTGCCACTTATATACACCATGGCCAAGTGTTGCAGTTAATGTAAATGAAAATCCATTTGTGACAGTAGTTAGATGAACGTTATCTCCTAACGTCATAACGTGATCCTGTAGTATATATATCGTGAAAATCTCACCTTATTTCTCGACATGGTCGTCATGTAATAATAGTCTTCATATAAAGTGACTATACACTTGGTCCAACGATGTTCTGGCTTTTTCATCCTATCGGGAAAATAGGTTCCGGCAAGTCTGCAAAATATTCGTTGACGGTAACTATCACTTCTTCATTTGATGAAAATTTCTTACCACCAAGCTAAATCTTCAATTTTGCGAACAGGAAGAAGTCACTTAGGGCTAAGACTGGTGAATAAGGTGGATGAGGAACCAATTCATATCCCTACTCATGCACTTCCGCCATTGCGGTTCCTGATGTGTGCGATGGTGCATTATCCAGGTGAAAGAGCACGTTTTTGCGTTTCAATCTCGGTCTCTTTTCAGTCAACTCGTGTTGCAAACGATCCAACAATGAAGCATAATAGCTCCAGTTATGGTTCTGCATTTTTCCAAGTAGTCTATGAGGATTATTCCTTGAGAATCCTTAAAAACAATGGCCATCACCTTACCAGCTGACAAAGTGGTCCTTGCCTTCTTTCGTGCACTTACGCCAGCCTTTGTTCATTGTTTTGACTGCTGTTTTGACTCTGGTGTGTAATGATGGATCCAAGTTTCATCGATGGTCACAAACCAGTGCAAAACGTCTTGCAGATTGCGATTAAACATCGCCAGACACTTGGTAGAAGTTTTCTCTCGGATGCGCTTTTGGTCAACTGTGAGCAATGGCGGCACCCATCTTGCAGACAGCTTTTTCATTGACAATCTTTCAGGCAGGATATTGTGCACTAGTTCAGTTGAGATACCTACAGCCTCGGAAATCTCACGAATTTTGATTCGGTGGTCTTGCATAACCAGATCATGGAATTTTTCAGTGGTGTCCTATGTGGTGACATCAACTGGGCGACCAGATCGTGATTCATGTTCGGTGCTTTATGACCACGTTTAAAATCATTGATCCAACGGTAAATGGTCTTCAATATTGGTGCAGAGTCCATGTGAAATTCATCCATTACAGTTTTGACTTGTTTAGCAGTCCAGCCCTTCAAATGAAAATGTTTAATAACAGCACAAAACTGTTTTCTTCATTTTCAATCACAACTGTCACACTGACCAGTTCAGGTGGCTGTCAACATTGAACTGTATATGGTAGCACATTCAAATTTTCTGTACAAAGTTTTGAATAATCAAGCTTATCACCTACAAAGTTGCAACAAAAAATTTCCTTATCAAACAACCCAATAGAATGGCAATGGTCTGGAGTCAGCAAAACTGAAAGTGAAAACAAAGACCTTGGTTAACCTCTTTTGCATTTAATACAGAAGTCTAACTTGTAATTTTGTTTTAGAAGTGTTTCATATTTTTAAGGTTTAGTGTAACTTGTATAAGTTTACCCTTTTACGTTTTTAGTCTTGATTTTCTGCATTAAATTTTTGTGTTAACTTTCAACACTAAATTTATAAGTTTTTAGAGCTTGTTTGACATTGGGCCCAAATGACTTAGCTGTCGATGGGCCCTTAAATCCCATACACTCACTTAATAAACTTTCAGAAGGTTAATAACAAAAGGGGAGAGGGAAAAGCGAGATATAGGGCAACAGTAACCTTTACTAAAGAGTGTTATAAAAGAGGAAATTCATATAAGAGAGAAAAGTAGAAGCACAAATATGTAATGGATATCTTTGTTACTGGACCTGAAAAACTATAGTTTCACGTATTTTAAGACAATGTTATTTGTGACAGCATTTTAGTAGATGGTTCTTCAAGTCCTACCAAAGGGAAATTTACATGACAAATGAAACCTTAATCGAATAATACATCCTAATATTTGTATTAAATCCTGTAGCACTTTCATTCTGCAATTAAATGTTCAATGCAAATGTCAGCCCTCTGTACAAGTAACTTCCCAAGCAATAGATTCCAGCAGAAGTTTATAACCTTTAAATGTAATTAAGAAATCACAGTTGCAGGGCTTTACTTAAATTCAACAATCATTATTCAGAAGTATGCAATTATTTTCAATTACTAATGTGTAAATGATTTGTGAATATGCAATAGAAGAACAACAAAAGTCTCTGCTCCTTATTTCAGTACACACTTCTTCTTCACATGAAACAAGTCCAGCATCAGATGATGATAGCGGAGAGGAGTTTCTGGAAGATGATGATGACGATGATACTCAAGACACAGAGGAAAAGAGCAAGAAGACATCAGATAAAAGCTATAGTTTTTCTTGTCCCATTCAACGTAGTGTGGAAGATCTTAAAGGGTATGGTAATTAATTGCTGCATAGAACAGTTTTTAGTGTGTATTTTAATATTTAAGATGTTTCACCTAAGAACTAGTCCAGGAAATAAATAAAATAAGATAAAAGACAGCAGTTTAATCAAATAAAATTGATAACTTATGAATCATTTGTCTATAACCCATTGTTTACTTGCATAAAGCAGAGTACATCATTAGCCTCCTAAAATCTTGTTTTATTGTATGAAATTTAGGTACTCAGTAGAAACTGATGATATAACAAGGCAGGAGATACAATAAGAAAACAGCTAAGGAAATTAATAAAGTATTATTGATTCTTTGGCTGAAGTAATCTCTTATATGAATTATTAGTTGAATTCTCATATTCCATATATAATTTGTTTTTACTTCAAAAGCATGGGTTTCAACTTATGAGCTCCTATTACAAATCTTAGAATGTTAATCCAATTTAAAATTTAAAAACCTATATTATATTGATGTTAATCACAGCAATCTTAACACTTCAAGTTTTGGATGTGTTGTTCTGCAGAAACAGAGGCAAAATGCTATAAACAAAGAACAGATTCTTGTGAGAATACAAAATTGTTTTATTGAATTTAAGAATGAGATATTCTAAGCATGATACGGAATTTATACTCTATGACTATGGTAACATATTTTATATTTTTAAGTTATGAATAAAAGTAATCAGATGAACAGGGATGTTAAGCTGCCTATTTATACTCATATTGTAAATTATATATTGCATACCTCCAAATCAGCTGCAAAATACCTGTCAGTCTGGGTGACTCAATTGGTAGGGGCTGCTACTGATCACAAGATGTGCAAGCCTACCTCAGACTGTGATTTTTAATTGTCCTTAAAAGCAAATACACTGTATCAGTAAATTAACTGGTATGTAAAAGGACTCCTGCAGGACAAGATTCTGACACACCATAGTGCTAGAAATTACACCATCGTTAACAAACAATATTTTTAAGTGCCTAACACCTTTGAATATCTATCTGCTACTGTTTTGAATCTTCTGCCCTGTAATGCTAATTCAGATGCAACACAGAATTTAATATCTATAATTCTTATCCACTTCATTATGTTAGCAAATATAAGTTTTGTAACGCCTGAAACATTTTATAAAATGTTATTTTGGTCTAATTATGCTGTTATCATCCCAGAGTTTCCACCTTCTCCATTGTATGGACATTTAGATATATCCAGTGTAAAACAGGTTGGACAAGGTACATCTTTGATCAAACACTCAGAGCCACACAAAAACATGCAAGCATTAAAATAGCACTAGGCTGCATCATCTTCTTGAAAAATTCTGCTCTTGTCTATTAGTAGCACCATTAGACTGTGGCATGTTATATCTGCAGTAACCAGTGCTCAAGTTGCATAAATGATACAGCTACAATACATGTGTGTCTCTTGGCATATTCATATGTGGATTACTGTGTAAACTATGTACAGTGGTATCATGAAGAAAATTAATCCTATGAATGTAATCCAGATGTTAGGGACAAAGTCACGACATACTGAATATGAAATTAATAACAAGGTCAAGGATATGGAGTTCACTGATGTATTTACACAACATAATAATCTAGAAATATAATGCAGATGACACAGAAATACATGGTATTATGCTGAATATACTGATTTTGAAGGACAGGAGGTACTTGAACCTGAAGGTGACTGTTCAAACACTACACAACATTCATCTCCAGAACAACAGAAACAGTCAAGTCAAAATGAATACAAACTCTCTCCTCCACCCAAAAATTTGAGGTCCAGTATGTATTAATTACAGCACTCTAGAGAACACTTATGATCTATTGCAATTGTGACTTCATTTTCCTATAGCAAACTAATGAGTCACTGTAAGTTCATTAAAGGTGCATCAAATTGCAGATTAATTTTAAATTATGTGTCTAGCAAATGCTAGGGATAATGTATGGATGTGTGGATCTACAGTTTCATTGGCATTTACAAATGAGGGCAGTAGAAGCAGCTAAAATAGTCAATTTGGGCAATTTCAAAGCTTTGATTTTGTGTATCAACAAATATTAAGGCTGAATAAGGCATTTCATCCATGCGTATTAGTACATTTGTCACACATAAGGACATAGAAGATAACAGTATATGTCATAAGGCACAAGAGTTTGTGGAGGAAGTGAGCATGTTTACATATAACAAAGGAGGGTTTGGAGAAGGTAATGTTTGGAACAGTGACCAGAGTCAATTCCATTATGAATTGTCTTCATCATCAACTCTGTCCCTTCTCTCCTCTCCCTAAGGAGAAGGACAGGCAGACTGGCAAACAAGTTGTATATCTACTTTCAAGAGACACAAGGTGCTTTAGGCCCAATTATTTCAAAGAAACTTGAAACAACCTGTTCTCAAAACATTCATGTGGAGGCAAGGAAAAGTGGAAAAATGACTAATGTACACATGAAACGTTTTCTAACTTCAATCCTTGGTGATCATGTGTCAAGTGAAAAGAGCCTATTGCTGTGTGATTCCTGATTTGGTCATATAGATTGTAGCCCTTCTAGATGCAAGCTTTCCAAACAAAAATGCTGTGCTGAATACATTGCCACCAAATCAACACTGGACTTTTAATTATGGACGGAGTCTTATTTAGGGAGAGGGAGAGTAAGGTGGCAGTTTTTAGGGTTGGCAGTTTTCTGAGAAACTAAAAAAGGCATGGACTTTAAGCAATTAAACATGAAATTTTTAAAATTTATATTTCACGCCTCCAGAAGAAAATTTGTCACATATTGGCAATACCAGTTATTTTCCACATCACACACATATAATGGTGACTGGTGATGACATAAAGAAACACCCTGCAATGGCAAGTAGAGGTTAGAGCATGAAGAAAAATGTTGTTTTCAAATGCTAGGCTTTGGCAATGAAGCCATTATCTCTCTTGCTCTCCAGTATTTCTGTGTAGTGGGTCCGGCAGGTAGGACTTCACAGGTTAAAATATGTTCTTCAGTCATTTCCTCTTCTTTGTTGCACAGAGGACAATTTAGACTTGTATAAATTCCTATTCTCTGTAAATGTTTGGCCAAATAATCATGTGCCGTAAGTAATGTAAAATTTGCTACTGCAGCTTTACGTGGTATTTCTGGATTCATTTCTGGATTTTTAATTAAAATGTTCCATTTTTTTATCTTTGGCTTTGTTATATATTGATTGGTTTTGTTTGTTTTTATATACTCCTCCACCGGAGAGTAAGTCTCCAAGGGACGAGATGCAGGAGGGTTGGCGAAGGTTCCCACACTCTGGACAGGTTTATGACACCCCATGTCAGTACAGTTACAGACCATTCAAAAACATTCTGACGGCTTCTACTTTTGTGAATGAATCTTCTCAGTTTTAATGTACAGAGTGAATAGGGCACATGTTTTTTTAATGGTCTGCTGCTTGTATAGCAAGCGTTCTCTGCCACACACATTCGCTGTCCTTGTCCCACAGCACATTCCTTACAGGGATTTTCTTTGCGTTGCTATACTATATTTGCTTTTGATTAATCTTTTTATGGATGTAAAGGGTAAGTATTTTACTTTTGTTCTGAATTAAATTTGCACCTTTTTTGGCAAGGTAATCAGCTGATTCATTTCCAGCAATTCCACAATGTGCAGGTATCCACTGTAATATAATTCTTTTCTGTAGTTTTTGAAGTTGTTGGATCATTTTGTGACATTCTTTTATTTGGATTGACCTCATTTTATATGAACTTATTGCACATAATGCTGCTTTAGAATCAGAAAGTATGACAGCATTTTTGAATTTATCTATTCTGTATAGAAGGTGTTGGAGTGAAATATGAATAGCCATTACTTCTGTATCAAACTTTGTTGTGTGGTATCCTGCTGGTTGATAGAATGAGAACAGTGCACACTTAATTCCTGCTCCTGAGTTGTTGTCCAAGTTAGATCCATCTGTGTAGATATGTAACCATTCTTCGGGTGGGTATCTATTGTTCACAGAAGAAAAATGTTATAATATCAAGAAGTATGTTTTGTTTGTCATTAATTTTTCAGTGTTATTTGCAAAGTTAAATAAATAATTTTATATAATGGTGTTATTAGTTCTTTTTATAGCTTATGAGGCAGCATTCTGGTGTAATGTCCATTTCATATTATGATTTTTATAATTATGTTAGAATGGTATTAAGCTTCATTGTGATATTATGGATTATATTTGAATTGGATAGTTAGTCAGATTGAAAAATTCAATGCCATAGCCGGGATTTGAACCATGGATATTTTGGTCTTCATCCGGTTGCTCTAGCATTGAGCTACTTTGACAACATGTCAGCATGACACTAAATTCTTCAACTGACTCACATTTTTCCTGGTAAACCACCAGGAGTTCTAATACACACATGAGATAACTGCCTTAATGGCACCTTACTATGCTGTAAGTAATTTAAGTCCCGGCATTATAGTTTTGACCACTATTAGGTCAAATTGTCTGTTTCACTTCAACAAATCCTTGATTTTACATAACTTGGCATACCCACAATTTTTATGTAGAACTGCAATACGATAGGATCCACTCTGATAAACAGTACACACTATGAGTACTATAGAAACAGTTAACCTGAAACCTTCTGTCTCTCATTGCTATCCAAGTTTCTCAGTCTCCTGATAATGTTTATACTTAAATGTTATTTAACACTGGGTCCTCTAATTTATTTCAAACTTGGTGTGATTAAATATAAATGGATAATGTAAATTACTATTCATTGTACAGTATCTTTGGATCACTACTGGGTTTTCAAATATATTTGCTGTCGTTTTCAGTCAATTTGAGTATGACTTTAGCTATATAGGATTCATGATTTCATCAGGAAATCTTTATTGTTACAAGGGAACTATCACTATGCTCATTCCTGTATTTTCCTGAGAGTTTGATAGCATTGTCTCTGCTCTCTGTGGGCCTGTGTGTCAAAAATTACATGCAGAATAAAGCTGGAAGTACCCGAAAATGAGTCCAAAATACGTAGGAACATATAAGCATAATACACAGCGTTGTAAAGGAGGTATTGTTTACCCCTGCGGGCAGCGGTCTACCCATGGCATACGTAAGGAGCGCCAGCACAGAGCTCATGAGGGATGTCCAGCAGCTACTTGCAAGTGGTTACATGCAGCATTTTTCAGGCTTCAGTTCTGGGCATTGCAGTTCTACTCCATAGCAGTTTGTTGGTGCACAGGCCCACATAGAGCAGAGATGATGCCATCAAACTCTCAAGCGACTACAGGTATAGTATTTACTATATTATAGTGATAGTTCCCTTGTAAGTTTCATTTGAGTTGTTTATTTTCTACCATATAATGACTACCTTGCAGCTGAAAATACCACTTTATTTTAGTTTTAAAACTTCATGATTTATTAAGGTATATTTATTTAGTGCAACTCAAATGAATATGATGATTGAATCTTGTTTTCTTTGTGGCTATTCAAAACATTAAGTATTTGCAAGATGAACCACAATTAGAGTATTGGTGTTGGTTCATTCTCCAAGAAATAACCAGCAATCACTCCATTCCAACTTTCTGACATGGTGTCATTATTAAGTCATCACAGAAGCTTTTAATGCAAATTTCTGATACTGTGCAAACTGTAGCGTAATTTTAAACATTGCATTTACCTGGTAAATGTAGCAGGTCTTTAATTTTCTTGCTCTTTTATTAGCTGTGATAATAAAACTTTCTCCTCATTTTTAGATTTTTCAGTTTTTGTTTAGCTATATTCATATTTCATTGCTTTCAGTTTTTATACAATGGTGAACTACGGTACTTACATCATCATTTTTTTCAGAATAGAAAAACTTTGGAATTAAAATGATGTTCCAATCTTATTTTTAAACATGATAGGTGGTTTACTAAGGCATTTTTGTCATAGATTATGTAGAAGAAATCACTCCAGGCTTATGGTTATATTTTATCCAAAATATTTGAACATTGACTCCGTATGCAGTAGGCTGTCGAGAACGGTGTTTTTATTAGCAAACTTAAAGAGGGCAGTCCCAAATGAATTTGTTCATATGGCTTATTTTTCATTCTTTCAAAGCATTTTCAGGTATGGTTTGATACTATGGAGTTGTAGTCCAAGAATAACAGAGGTGCTAAGGATTCAAAAAAAGGTCATTAGAATACTGGCAAACTCTAATAAAACTGATCATTGTAAACCAGTTTTTAAAATGCTAGAAATCCTGACTGTCGTTAATCTATACTTGTATGATGTTCTTGTATATATCAAAGAAAACGAACTAAATTATAACACCAGAAGTGAAATTCACACATACAACACAAGAAACCGAAACAGAGTGGATATACCATATCTTAGGCTGCAGAAGTCCTCTAGGTACTACAAGTTAAATGGTATAAAAATATTTAATGCACTTCCTTTGGAAATACGCAATACAAATATTCAAAGATTTAAAGAAAAAATATACAAATGGCTAACAAAACCTCCATGCTACAGCATACAAGAATACCTAGATATTAATAAACATGACTTGTAAAACATGTAAATATTACCATCCCTCAGTGTATATATAAATATGTTTGTTCCACTATTGTAATTATTGTAATTACCAAATGGTGAATAAAATTATTATTATTATTATTATTATTATTATTATTATTATTATTATTATTATTATTATTATTATTATTATTATTATTATTATTATTATTATTATTATTATTATTATTATTATTATTATTATTATTATTATTATTATTATTATTATTATTATTATTATTATTATTATTATTATTATTATTATTATTATTATTATTATTATTATTATTATTATTATTATTATTATTATTATTATTATTATTATTATTATTATTATTATTATTATTATTATTATTATTATTATTATTATTATTATTATTATTATTATTATTATTATTATTATTATTATTATTATTATTATTATTATTATTATTATTATTATTATTATTATTATTATTATTATTATTATTATTATTATTATTATTATTATTATTATTATTATTATTATTATTATTATTATTATTATTATTATTATTATTATTATTATTATTATTATTATTATTATTATTATTATTATTATTATTATTAAGTACAAATAAACTAAGTTACTAGCTACAAAGTACTAATAAATTAATATATGCACTTAATGAAACCAAATTCTTGCAGTATTACAGGTTAATTCTATCCAGTGATGTTTATTATTAGTAGTATAATTTTCAGCATTGTACACAGTTCTTAGAAAGCTTTTTCTGAGCTGCAGAATAATCCAAAATTTCTAATTATGATATGGCAGCTGTCTAAAACAGTTCTTCTGTCATAGTAATAATTCTAGAAAATGTCGTGTAAATGATTTCATAGCCTTACCAATTAAAGCCCTGAATTCCATAATTTAATATGTCAAACTACAAGGAATGGAAACTAATGCAACATTTATAAGTCCATGAACATAAGTCTACTTCTCCATATCTGAAAAATAAGTAGTCATATTATAATTGTACAAAATAGTTCTTATCCCTTCATTATCAGAGGTGCCTTTTTACCTTCTGAAACTCACGCTTAAAAATGGTATTGTTTATTCAAAATAATTACCTTGTATTGTACAACTAAACTAAAATTTTTTTGCACTTCTGCCATTTTTGCTATCATTGTTGACATTCATCAGATATTTTCAGGATACATGATAGCGGTAGCTCATTCCGTTTGAAATGCTGGATCAGATAAATAATAGTTTTCCTTATTTTTGCTATTACTTATATTCAGATTCAGATTTATTCTGCCATTTGCAACATTTTTTACAAAGCATTATCAAAAAATAACACTAAATTTACAGTTCAAAATAAAAATAAATAAATCAATTTACAGATTATTAGCAATTTTAGGTATACAAAATAGATTCATAACAAATTTTAGCATAATACTAACAAATTTTAATAAACTAAGTTACTCTTCCATTTTTGTATTTGTCAATTGAGTAGAAAGTGATTTTCACTAGGTAAGTCTTTATTGCAGAAATTTTCTTCAGTTCTTCATTTATTGCCTTGATAGAGTGAGGTAAATGATTGTATACATTTTTTGCAGCACTTTCAATATATTTGGCAGGTAATGTTCCCCTAAACCTATTTCAAAAGTAGTTCTGTTTTGTTCTCGTGTTATATTCATGAATTTTTCTATTTTTTCCTTGTAAGTGGTTTCTTATAACATAGTTCTGATTAGCTGCTAATAAGCTAGAAATTAGAAGGTATGAAACATGCAGTACCAATGTTACTGTAAACGTTTATAGGGTCTATTAAAAAAGGTAGAAGTTAAAGTAGAAGTTATGCTATTATTCACTTTGAGAATAAAGCTTTCTTTGCTTTCTTTCAGGTACTCTTTCTTTTTCAGCGAATTTCGTTCAGGCAGGATGAGTCAAAGTAACCTTTTGAACTGCAAAGCTTCAGTAAGTGATGAAAGTATAAATTTTGATGATTTAAAAAATCTTGTTAAAAGGCCAGTTCTTGAGAGGTTTGATTCATTAGATGGACAAGAACTAAGCTTGGAGGAAATAATTGGACATCACGGGAAGAAAGTTACACCAGAATCTGTAAATGGGATTGATAAAGAGAAGAGTTACTCATCCATTATTTCTCCTCAGAGGTTCATCAGTGGCAGAGCTGAATCAAATTATATAGAAGAAAAGCAAGTATCTTATAACCAATATTGCAAAGTAACCAGTCTATGATTCTGCATTGATTAAGTGAGAGAACAAAATTTATTCATAAACTATAGCTAAGATCCATTATTTCCTGACACTTTTTAAATTTTTGAAGCAGCATAAAATAATTTATTATGTAGCTTTTATTTAAAGATTCCGTTACTTTTTGTATTACATATAGGAAGAGGTAATAAAGCTCTAACTTGGAGGGACATTTGCAAAACCATAGGCACAAAATATGTAGTACAATTTGCTATCAAAGGTAAAAATTAAACATTAATTGAAAAAACTATTTGTTGTCCTTTTTAACACTCCTTCACTTACATTTTTATTTTTTGTTGGACTAGTTTTGGAAGCTGTTGCTACTGAAATTAGTTCCTCAAAAGATATAGATATATGTGACAGAGTGTTGAAAACCTTACAAATAGTTTTTTTTAATTAATTTGGGTGTCATGTTACTAAATTGTTCCAAGCACACATAATTAAACATTATTTATGAAGAAAAATGAAAACTCTTAATTGCAGTACAGTAGCTCTTGACTTAATTTTATTCTGGGAATATATGCTTTTATTTGTCTGATGTTAGATTATAAGCTTCTACAGGTTAAAGAGGAAACTAATTATAGATTTAAAAGAATATGGTATGGTGCATGAATGGACCGAATGATATGACTTGCAATACCAAGTCATGTTACTGCTCTGCTGTACAAGGTGTCCCGGGTTCGATTCCCGGTTGGGGTGGGAATTTTTCTCCAACCAAGGCAATAAATTCCAAAGGAGAATGGCTGTCGATATGAGTTAAAGGTGGGATATAGATGGAACAAAAAAAGGTATGAGCTTACATAAATCACATTTCTTTGTCAACCACTATATATGTGCCCTCCACCCTGTAGACAAAAATAACAGGGGTGGGTTAAAACTAATGTCCCTTCCACAGCAAATCCTGCATTAGAGAAATGCCATTAAGCAAAGATGTAAGCAAACTTGACTTAAATCTATAAAATAATTTGCCACATTGATTGCTTTTGATCTTTCAATATGTCCTGCAAATTTGTATTCCATAAACCATTCTGCTCTCTCTGTAGAACTAAATATTATTTCTAACCATTTTATTTCAATATTTGGTATTTTTTTTATACAAGATCTAATTTCATTCCTATCTACTTTTTCTTCTGTCAGTGCTTTCCTTTTTGGAATGCTCCATTTTCCATTATTTGACAGTCCAATCCTACTCAATTAAGTTTCTTGATAACCTTGATTTTTCTGCCAATTAGCTGATAATGGGGCTGGAACAGTCCCAAAAACCTTCCTGTTCTTAATAACTGAAAGTTGTGAAGTATTAATATATGGCTCAAAAAGTCTTATTAAAATACAACAGCTTTACAAAAAAAAAAAAAAAAAAAAAAAAAAAAAAACTATTCATAAACAAAATTGTTTCATTCAGTTTTCACTTTAACTTAATCCAGTTCAGCTTTTACCAAGAGCTTGCTTAGCCCCTGCTGGCACTTCACTGATGTAAACTAGTTCCAGTCCACTATCACTTCACTCTCTTCCATGGTATAGCAGCATACCAAAATAGCCTAATGTAACCTTTTCTTCTGTTTGTTTCATCCAATAGGTAGTCGAACATAAGAGGTCTTCAAACTTGTGCAGTAATAGGATTCATTGCACTTCACAGTAGATGTTACTAACCTCTTTGGAGAATAGTGCTCCTTGTCACATGTGCTAATTCTCTCACTCGCTCAGTGAGACTCTCTTTCACAGACCACCTCACTACCAGACTTCTTTACTCTTGAACACTGCAAAAAACTAACTAGCTGTGCAAGTGAATACTCACTTACTTAACCTTAAGGACTTTACAGAACATTTGAGATGTTGAAACATACAGAAGGTTTCAATTCTCTAACAAGGGGGCTTCTCTTCTTTATACTGGGCAACCATGTACCTTACCTTGTTTAGTGTTCCAAATTCTGGCACTAACTTCCTAATAAATTTAGGTGTAGCCATTGCATTATAATTTGTAAAACAAGAAAGCTACTAACAGCAAAGCAAATATACAAATTACAAATTAAGTATACATTTTCTGTATCACTTA
This sequence comes from Mantis religiosa, assembly GCA_030765055.1. Lineage (NCBI taxonomy): Eukaryota > Metazoa > Arthropoda > Insecta > Mantodea > Mantidae > Mantis > Mantis religiosa. The sequence goes on from CM060949.1 coordinate 105,382,272, forward strand.
CATTTGTAATGAAAGAAATTCAGAAGCATATGATCCTCACTAAGGTTTGATAATTTTTTATGATGATGGTGATGGATATCAATTTCTTGACAGTGATGAGTCATCAAAATCAATTTGGCACTTTCAAATTCTCTGCAAATACAGATCAGCAGTAGTGCCAGTTTTGAGAAATTCTGTAACTTGTAACTTCTGCATAAATAAATGTGATTTACACATTTCCATTATGTTTTGGTGAATGATATTTTGCATGAGCAGTGTAATTGGGAATTGTAGGAAAAACAGAAAGATTAGCTGATGAAAGTTTAAATATTTATAGCTAATTGTCTAATGGTGAAACATTCGTAAGGAATTACTGTGAACAAATAAATATGAGACAAGTAGCATAGTATAAGTTCCTTAAGTATTTATACAGAACTTGACTTTAATCTTAATATATCCATTTTAATTCAGATTTCTTAATTACTAATTTAATTCTTAATCCAGATTTTAATTTTATTTTAGTTAAGCTCCTTTCAATCAAAAAAGTTAGTTCTGTGAACTTACTTGTTATCTAATGATTTCATAAATATGTTCCTTAAAATTGTGTCTACATTGGGTAATGTCTGGTTTAATTGCATTCAGATGGAAAGAGGTTTTGCTGTAGATAATACAATAAAAGAATGGTTCATGGTTCTGTGTATATTATGAATCAGGGAAAACTAACATAAGTTGTGTTAATAGATAGATTGATATGCAGGAGCACATTCAGCAGCGGCTTCATGGTGAAGGGACTATCTACAGTTGCCCAAGTTGCCAAAATCTCAAGCTTTCAAAAGGCTTATTGTGTATCAGCATCGTGTGTCAACAGCGTAATTCCATTTGAAAAAGTTGCATATCCTGATATGGTTGGAGGTGACAGTGTGGAATATATGGAACCTCTTAATGTCAAGGATCGTAAAGTATGCAGGTCAGTTACCAATTTAACTTGTTAGGTATTAAGAAACATATAAACGATTTGGAAGGGTAGAGTCAGACTGAAAAATTCAATGCCATAGATGGCATTTGAACCACGGATCTCCCGGACTCCATCCAGTTGCTCTTAATCATAAGGCTACCATGGCTAACATGCCAGTATGACATTAAATTCCCAACTGACTCATATTTTTCCCAGCAAACCACTAATAATTCTCATATACACATGAGACAACTTCCTTAATGCTGACTAACAACACGTAAGTTCAAATCCTGCCTATGGCACTGAATTTTTCTCTCTGACTCTACCTTTCCAGACTTTGGCCTACATAAGGCTATTGTGAAAGACCAATTAATTTCCATATAAAAGATGTTCATAATATTATTCAAGAACTTAATAAAATGTTGTTTTAAAATCAATGATTAAAATAATTCAGAACTGTAAATCTTTACACTACTTTGTTCTATTTTATTTTACTTTATTTAAGTAGCCAGTGGCTAGCTATTTGATTTATTAGTGCTAAGTAATTACAATCTTGCATATAACTTGGCATTCAGCCCAGGCTCTTTGCCAGTCATATCTAATTACATGCATTTGTAACAGCTTCTTAACCATACAAAATTTCCATTATTATTTATAATTAATTATTTCCATAATTATTAATACAATGAAAGGGCAGAGCCAGACTGAAAAATTCAATGCCATAGCCAGGATTTGAACCACAGATCTTCTGGTCTCCGTCTAGCCGCTCTAACCCTTGAGCTACTATGGCCAACGTTCCAACATGACATTAAATTCTCTAACTGACTCATGTTGGAGAATTTAATGTCATGTTGACCATAGTAGCTCAAGGGTTAGAGCAGCTGGACGGAGACCAGAACATCCATGGTTCAAATCCCGGCTATGACATTGAATTTTTCAGTCTGGCTCTGCCCTTTCATTGTGCGTCCTACACACGGCTGGTGTGAAAGAACAATTAATTTCCATTATTAATGCAATGATTAATAATCCCTTCATTATTTCTACCACCTTAATTCTGCCACCTAATTTTCAAAATGTTTCTCATTTACTTAACTGATCATATCCATTTCTCCTCACCTCTAAATAAAAACTGTCCTAAGTTACTAATCTGTAATCATCTCAAAACATTTTTCGCATCACCACTTATTTACCATTTTTATAAATTTACTTTGTATAAATTCTTATCCTCAAATATCTGTACTCCTGCATTCCAATGAAATGTATATTGCATCCTCTATTCCTTTGCACATAGAGCAACTTCCTTTATTTATCCTCCCATATAATCTCGTAATCTTCAAACTCCCAATTTAAACCATGCGATATCTTTTCTCTGATCCTTGTTGCACCTCTCAGTACATATATTTTTCCCATTCTTAATTTCAAATTCCATATAAAATTTTAATGAACTTCTCTCCAACAGTGCCCATAAAGTCTATCTATTCACAAATAATGTAATTCATAGAATAAACTCTAGACAAAAGTGTAACATCTATTATCCCAGTGCTAACTTTCTTACTTCCAGAAACATTATGAAACCATTAAAATATTTGAAACACTTCCTGATGATCTTAAAGGAATAATTGGTAATTCCAGTGCTTTTAAAAATGCTGCTAAACAGTACCTATGCTCAAAATCATTTTATTCTGTACAAGATTATCTGAATGACCAGGCACGTATTCAGAAGTCAGTTTCCAGGGGCGGGAGGGGCGGGGGGTCCAAAAAATCTACGTTGAATTATTTGCTTTGAATACATAATTAATCAGGGATGTGTTTTTATCACGTTAGTAAAAAATTAAATCACATATAATATATTATATTCACATGACTTTCTCCCCCCAAGCTTCTACAAATTGTTCTTAGAAAAGTCTGTTTTTGCCTTGTTTCTTTGGATAAAATCTATAGAAAGACCTTTCACATCGCACATTTTTTGTTCTCATACCTGGTATAAAGTGATATAAGCAGTAATCAGATATTTAAAAAGCGAACCACTGATTGATGCATTTGAAGTATTAGTTCTGGAATGAAAATGGGAATAGGAACTTAGAAGTTAAAAATTACATACCTTTAAGTATCTGGGAATTTTAATCAACAAATAATAATATATCGGAATTGGTTAACTTTGCAATACATAATTGTAATTGACATTATTTGTGTATTTTAACGAGTTCTACAACTGCTGTGCAGTAACTTTTCATTTATCTCTTAAATAACGTAGTGTTTGCCTGACAGTGAATAGAGATGTTAAGACGAGAATCTTGAATAAACCTTTTTAGATTTATTTTAAACTGACTTATTTCAACTATTTATTAAAAGTTTGAAATGATAATTCATTTGGGGGGAGGGTCCGGACCCCCTGGACCCCCGCCCCCTTAAATACGTCCCTGTGAATGACAAATTATCCTGATAATGCTTATATAGCTCTGTAAGTAGAATCTAACTGTACCAATGACAAATCATTGCCAATTTAGCTTTGATGCCTGTTCAAAGCCAAATGAAAGTTGATTATAAAAAGGGTTTGATTTTGCATCATATGTAATTATCCCTGTCTTGTTTTCCATATTGCTTTTCATATTGCATGTATATAATGTGTCCCTTATGTTGCATTTTCAAGTATATATGCTATTAAACTGTATACCTCTGGACATGTTCAATATCACAGTCCTTGTGGCCCACTGAACACAAATCAAATCAATCCAATCCAATATCTTTTTATTAAAATTTTATTTCAAAAGTATAATTAGTAAGTGTTATAATATGGAATTAAAGGCTTCTAAAAAAGATGCTTGTTTATTTCTTTTTTAATGTCATAAATTACTAATATAAGAAAAACTTAAGGTGTCTGATACCACACGACATTCCCTTAATTTCACATTACTTGTAAATTATAAGAGATGGAAAAAAATAAATATATTATGTAAAGAAATCAGATCTCATTAAATTAATTGGGAGTCGATCAATGACACTAAACAACACTCACTTTTAAATTTTCCCGGAACTGGTTTCTGAGGCCTTCCCTCTATCTTCAGCCGGACATCGACTGGTTCTCATTGGTGTAGCTGGCAATATTTTGTCATCGGTCTCCTCTGGTGGCGGTTCGAGGAACTTGCTGGACAAATCTTTCTGGGGGATGTCGAAATTGAATACTTTGTTCCTATTTTTTGAAATAAAGATTTGTTCCCATGTGGACAGTTCTTGTTTTCCTGTTGTATGTTTTAGTAATTTTGGTTCTGGATTTATGTTGTGGTTTTTTTCCCAAAAATGCGTGGCAACTGCTGATTTTTCTAATTGTTTATATTTTATGTTCCTAAAGTGTTCCTTTGCTCTTGTTTCTAAATTTCTTTTGGTTTTTCCAATATAAATTTGACTACAGTCACAGCATTCTATTTGATATATACCAGATTTTTTGTTAGATGGAATGGCATCTTTGATGTTTGAGCAAATTAGGTTTTTAAGGAGTAATGGTTCACTGGAGCTAGTTGAATGTTTTGTTTTTTGAAGACTTTTTTGAATTTATCAAAGGCCCATGGATGGTAAGTGAAATTTTTGAAGATCATTTTAATTTCTGTAGCTGAGAGGGCTGTGGTTTCCTTTAGTAGTTTCTTCTTATTTGCTAAGTTCACTTTTTTGTCTACTAGTGATTTGGGAAAGTAATTTTTCTGTGCTATTTCAATTATTTTGTTGTATTCTATTTTGTATTCTTCTGCTGTGAGAGGGATGTTGACCAGTCTGTGTGCTAAACTATTAAAGATTGCCTGTTTGTGGGATCTTAGATTGTAGCCATTAGCTTTTATGTAGTTGTCTGTCTGTGTTGGTTTTCTGTAAATGCCAAAGTTTATTCTATTTTTATTTCTGAATATTTTTAGATCTAAAAATGGTAAATACTCGTCGTTTTCAACTTCTACAGTGAACTTGATGCTTTTTTCTTGAATATTTAAAAGTTTTAGTGCATCACTGATGTGTTTTTTTGGCACTATGGCAAATATGTCATCTACATATCTTTGTCAGAGTTTGAACATCCATGGGAAACCTTTACTGATCCTTATTTCTAGTGCACTCATGTACAGATCGGCCAGGAAGGGTGATAAGGGGTTGCCCATTGCTAAACCAGAAGTTTGATGGAAATATTTTGTTTGAAACTGGAAGACATTCTGTTCTATGCATAATTTGGTTAGTTCGATGTAATCTGAAATTTCAAGTGATGACATTCCAAGTGATTTGAGCCATTTTTCTATCAATGTTGGGAGTTGTTTAACTGGTATGCTGGGAAACAGTGATTTAACGTCAAATGAGACTAGTGTGTCCTCTTCATTTAGTTCAGTATGCTTAATGTGTTCTATAAGTTCATAGGTGTTTTTGATGCTTAGGCTATCGAATTTTGGAAATGAGTTGAATTTATTTATTAGCCACTTTGCAAGTTTGTATGTTGGTGAATTTATATTGCTAACTATAGGCCTCATTGTTATGGATGGTTTGTGTATTTTGGGTAAGCCATAAAGTCTAGGTAAGGTTGGGTTATCTGGTTTAACTGTATATTTGTTTGATATTATACTTGATTTTGCTATTGTTTTTTCAAATGAATGTATGCAAGCTGTTAATGGTTTCATATTCACTGTTAGTTAGCATTTCTTCCATTTTTTCAAGGTAATCAGATTTATCCATTATGACTATTTTGTTACCTTTGTCTGCCTTGGTGTATATGACGTTTTTTTGTTTCAATGAATGGATAATAATAATAATGGATAATGGATAATTAGCACAGAGACTGGTCAACATCCCTCTCACAGCAGAAGAATACAAAATAGAATACAACAAGATTATTGAAATAGCACAGAAAAATGACTTTCCCAAATCACTAGTAGACAAAAAAGTGAACTTAGCAGATAAGAAGAAACTACTAAAGGAAACCACAATCCTCTCAGCTACAGAAACTAAAATGATCTTCAAAAATTTCACTTATCATCCATGGGCCTTTGATAAATTCAAAAAAGTCTTCAAAAAACAAAACATTCAACTAGCTCCAGTGAACCATTACTCCTTAAAAAACCTAATTTGCTCAAACATCAAAGATGCCATTCCATCTAACAAAAAATCTGGTATATATCAAATTGAATGCTGTGACTGTAGTCAAATTTATATTGGAAAAACCAAAAGAAATTTAGAACAAGAGCAAAGGAACACTTTAGGAACATAAAATACAAACAATTAGAAAAATCAGCAGTTGCCACGCATTTTTGGGAAAAAAACCACAACATAAATCCAGAACCAAAATTACTAAAACATACAACAGGAAAACAAGAACTGTCCACATGGGAACAAATCTTTATTTCAAAAAATAGGAACAAAGTATTCAATTTCGACATCCCCCAGAAAGATTTGTTCAGCAAGTTCCTCGAACCGCCACCAGAGGAGACCGATGACAAAATATTGCCAGCTACACCAATGAGAACCAGTTGATGTCCGGCTGAAGATAGAGGGAAGGCCTCTGAAACTAGATAAGTAAGTGTTGTTTAGTGTCATTAATCGACTCCCAATTAATTTAATTTATACAACAACACTTTTCAACACTTCCATGAAAGGATTTATAAATCAGATCTCTTTAAAACACATAATTTATTTAAAATGAACTTTTCTTAGCATCAGCCATTTTGAGATATCCAGTAACATTTTCATTATATACTTTGTCATTTTTTGAAGTGGTCATTGTACAGTTGTTTCCATAATGTTATGAACATGGAATATCTAAGACAGTATATAGCAATTGGCTTTTAATCATTGATTATCAGTTTGCCGTTCTGTATCCCTCTCATACTACACAGTACTGCCAAAAGTTCTGTCAGTAAAATCCAGACTCGCTCTAGAACCATAATTGTGATTGAAGAAGTGTGGCAACACTGTATGTCATCGTCTACAATGTTACTTTCACTGCAGCATGAATAACCAGCTGGCAGTGTGCCAGGAGGAGGCACGAGAGTAAGATGAATTGGGGAGTGTACGAGAACTGTATCGCTATATTGGCATTAATTCGTTGTGGAAAGCGAGCTAAGGATCATTTTTTGATGCTGAAACCACTTGGTATCAACAAACCATTTGTGTTTCGGGCAATAGAATGGTTTAAATAAATGGGTCAAACTGTTGATCGTTTCAGATTGGGCCATCCTAATAGTGTATGGACAAAAGAAGTTGTGAATGCTGTTCGTGCAAGGAATCGACGCAAGCCTTTGTGTAAACAAACAATTTGTCTCGTGATACGAATATTTCCCTACAAACTATGTCATGCATTTTGAAGGATGGTTTACATTTTCATGCATATAAATGGTACACACAGCATTTACTAACCAAAAAATTAAAGGAGATACACCAGGTTCCATCCCAGGCTTTGTTGACAACGTACGAGGAGAGTCAGTTTCATGGCATCCTTTTCACAGATGAAAATGTTCACCGTGGAAGAGTCGTTTAACAAGCAAAATGATCATGTGTATGCGCAGTCTTCCAAGGAAGCAAGAGACAAAGTTCCAATGTGTGCAGCGAGAACATCACCGAGCTTCTGTCATGGTATGGTGGGCAGTTTTCTGGCATGGAGCTTCAGAGGTGCATTCTCAATCCATTGGATTAATCTCTATGGCAGAAGCTTAAGGCGATAGCATGTACAAAACGGCACCGCAATATTGAGATGTTAAAAAAATCAGTCAGGTTGACTGTGAAAAAACTTCCACTGGACACAATTCGTGCAGCTATTGATGTGTGGTCTGAACCTTCATCGCTGTGTTGCCACACGTGGTGATCATTTTTAATAAGAGTTGAGTCAATTTGTAGCATTTTCTGTGTTCTTTCGAATATATGTATGTCAATGAGTATGCATTGTTTTATTTAGTAGTTATATGCATTGAAAGTACTGAAATACATTTGAAGACCTTTTATGCAAACATTTATCTTAATAGAAAATAAGCTTTTATAGAAATGGTTTTTAGAAGCTATATAAAAATAAACAATAGTTGATAGAGAAAGTAAGTGTAATACATCATACTTTTAATATGATTCATGTAAGTCAAATGTTTGCAGTCAACTGCTTTAAGACACTCAATAAAAACAGGAGTCTAAACCTCACAAGGGAACTATTGCTATGCTCAATCTGTATTCGCTTGAGTGTTTGATGGCATCATCTCTGCTCTATGTGGGGCCTGTGTGCCAAAAATTGGTGGTGGAATATAGCTGGAAATACCTGAAAAAGAGTCCAGAATACATATAGGCATAATAACACAGCATTGTACAGGAGGAATTGTTTACCCCTGTTGAGTAGAGGCCTACACATGATGTAAGGAGCGCCATCCCCCACACTGGTGTCAGAGCTGATAACGGATGTCCAGCAGCTACTTGCAACTGGTCACATGGAGCACTTTCCAGACTTCAGTTTTGGGCATTGTGATTCTACTCCACAGCAAATATTTGGTGCATATGGTTTATATACACCCTGCATTATACCATCAAATTTTCAGGTGCTTAGCAGTGTGAGCAAAGATAGTTCCCTTGTCAGCTACATGTCAATCGCAAATTGAGTGTATTATTAATTTGCTATATCTTTTCAGGTATTAGAATTTTGCTTTTTGTTGCAGAGTGAATTTCTTTGTTTGTGAAATTTAAGTGAGTGATGAAAAATTTCTCATTATTGTTAAAGATAAAATATTTGTTTTTAATGTTTCAGAGCTAAGATCTTGAACTGTGTAGAGAGAGCTATAAATCCAAGCATGTTGATGAATGAAGTGGTATATGATTTGGATGCACTAATGTTGCAGCATTCTTCCTTCGGTCATTCTGATTCAGCTATATTGTAAGTTTTAGGGTTTTACTTATCAAATATCATCTGAAATGAAATTAGAAAATTGTTATATTCTGCAAAGGCATTAGTACTGTGGCTACATCTTTCAAAATTATATACTGAAAATGGGAACTGAAAGTTACTGTTATATATAGTTTCTCACATTATTTGCTTTTTTATACATCTATTTGCAACCAAAGTATACTACAACTACAAAATTCTAAGGTAATCCCCTTAATTAACAATGTAATGAAATGAAGCATAATATATGTAATTACATGCTGATGCTCTATTTAAAGTGCATTCAAATAATGGAACATCTAAAACATTTGAATGAATGAACCTGTATTTGAGAACTAGTTCAGTCAAAATCTTAAATCTAAATTATTTTCAATATAACAAAGTTTCAAAGCTTGTAGGCCATGGTCCAGTCAGTGAATTATCACCTGACATGTTACCTACATCTTTGTGAAAGCATGAAAATATGTACTAAATTCAGAAGTTTCCGGGCTTACTGACAGTACTAAATTCTTTTGTAATTACATTTTGTAAGTAACTGTAAAGGGAGCAATAAATAATATTTAAAAACATTGTTCATTAAATATTTTACAATATTTAGAAACATAGGAAGGGCAAATGTTGCATTCCACATTAAACATTTGATGTGAAGATTTTACTTAAAAAACATATTTTGAGGTTCCAGAAAGACCCCTGCAAACAGAAGAAAAAAAAAGTAAAATATTTGTAGCAGATGATTTGAGAGTGTGCATGTGTGCATGCACCCAATCCATAAGTGTTAACTCTTTCTATACAACTTATATTAATATATGAAAACAACAATTACATTAATTTTTTTTAATGTGCTCAAACATAAAGAATTTATTACTTAGTCCTGACAGAAATAATAAAAGATTTTAATGTTTTTCCAGTTGTTACTTTCATCACAGGTTTATATTTTGAGATGCTGTGGTAGCTTATATAGGATGCTGTGGTAGCTCAGTGGTTTGATCTGTCGTTCTCAATAGGGTAACAGTTTGAAGTCATTCCTACATGAAACTTCTGTCTGATATCATGTGAAGTATCCCCAAGGCCTTATAGTTTGGAAGTCCATAGTAGATGCCCTAATTATCTCCTACTTTCACTGAAGTATTCATATTCATAAGTAAGCCTGGTATGTTTTGGAAACATACGTTTAAGTTACTATAGTTAACTACAATCTAAATTTCAGAAAACACCAACTTTACTATGTGCATACCAATCTCTCAAAGCTTATCTTAAGATGATATGACACATTCTTTTCTAGATAGCAGTATTGTTTTAACTGAACATTGGTTATGTTAGCATTTCCTCACTTAATTTTGAAAAATTAGAACTTGTGTCAGTGATGTTTACTCCATCCTCAGCTAATAATTGATTAGTTGACAGTTGTGTGGTCTCATGCTTTCTTAATAGTGAAGATCTTTGGTGGTGATGATATGTACTTGCTAAGCTTTTCCGATGGTGGCAGATTGAATTTCATTATTCAGTCCTTGTTTTTGATAATGTAAATGTTTTCAATACTAGGAGTTTGAGTTCTCTTGCTTGTCTGAGGAGGTTGACTTCTGGAATAACATTGCGGTATTTGTTCCAAAAGTATGCTGCAAACAGTCAGAAAAATCAGTTGTAGCAGCTCACTTTTGAAATGATCACCATAATATTATTCTGAAAGTCAACTTCCCCAGCACAGCAAGACACCTAGCTAAACTCTCAGTAAGAAAAACATCCACATCACCAAACTCAAAGGTTGTATTATGAATTGTTGTATATGAATTCCATGCATTAGACAACCTTAGCTATAGTTCATATGGTCACCACCATCAAGAGAACACAGGATGACAACTACATCAACTAGTCGATGTTAGCCAAGAATGGGAGTGAACATTACAAAACATATCCTAATTTTAAAAGTGAGTGAGTAGTGTAAACATAACTGATGTTCAATTTATGTGATTAACTTTATTGTTCTAAAGCTCCCAATTATTAGTGAAAACAGTATTATTGTTGAAGTGTGAAAAACACAACAGCATGCTTTAATCATAAAAGGTTATTTTTCTTATATACACTTTTTTCTTTGTTTTATGCAGGTCATTAACTAATACAGATGAAAAGCGTCTTGGTAACCTGGATGAAACAAAAGCACATCTATGCTTTGAATCTCGCTTTGAAAGTGGAAATCTTCGAAAGGCAATTCAGGTATAAAAGAAAACAAATAAATTGCACAATAAAAGCAGCTTCATTTAATTATGTAACATTTATATTATATTTTATATATATATATATATGTATATATTTCTTGTACTTTTCTCTTAATCAACATTTGAATATTAACTACTTAAAGCAAAATGTAAAATTTTCAGATAGGTCCGGCTGAGTATGACCTTATATTGATGCCAGATGTAAATTCTACAAGACATCACCAGTGGTTTTATTTTGAAGTAAGCAATATGGAAGCTGGTATACCATATGTGTTCAACATTATTAACTGTGAGAAACAGAACAGCCAATTCAATTATGGTGTGTATTTTCTTTTAATGCTTATGTTTCTAATTTGACCATACTATCTATCCTTTGTTGTCACATTATTTTCACAGCCCATTTTGCTTAATACTTTAGTCAGCTATAAAGGACTTTTAATTGTAATCATTAATAAAAGTAATTAGACTTTAATAACTTTGAGCCAAAAACAAAAATTAAAATTTATGATAATTTATTGTTGAGTTCTGAAAATGTGCTTATTACTATATGCACACGATAATTTGAGCATTTGGCTTCCAAGTCCTCATTCGGTAGGTTTCGCCTAACTCCGTAAACACAGATGCCAACTTGGAAACATGAAAAGCGCTATACTAGTACACTACACTAGTACATTTTGACATGTAGTGGCTAATATGCTAAGCTTTTACACACGCTCTCTGTTTTCTGTGTGCATTCATTTTGTGCAAGTTTGAGGTTAATTACTATAGCTTAACCAGTTTGTAATTATGGCTGAGGACTCCGAAAATGCCAGGAAAAAGCAGATAAGACTGTGATCTGTGTATGCTAATAACTAACAGTGATCTATGTGTTTGGAGGAATTTAGTAACAGTGATGTCAAAATTAATCGCAAAAGCTATTTTTACTTGGTTTATTGATACTCGTCACATACCAACTAAAAATAGTTTTTGCGACTAATAGTGATGTTTTCTTACTTTCAATCCTTCAATCCTTTCCGTTTTGCCTTCCTCCTTTTCCTTATATCTTGCTCTTGTATCTTTCTTTTTCTCTTGCTCTGAGTCCTTTGTATATTTCTACATCGCTTTCTATTTCCCTCCATTACCAAAGCTATACTGGTATTATTTCCTCTTTTCTTTAGAAGGAAAACTGCAGATTTATGAATTTGACAAGCGAGTCATTTGAGACACAATTGAGAATTTCTACACAGTGCAGAAAGTGGTTCCTACTATAAATAAGTTAATTCCAGTCTTGGGAGGAAAAATACAGTGGAGATGAAGTGCAACCTCTCTTCGTAAAGTTTTAAAATCAATGGGCTTTGTGTGGAACAAAGTGCAAAATAAATGCATGTTATTGCTGAAGAGAGCAGACATAATTGACTGGCATATTCGTTTCCTCATACAGAAAAAGAATGTAAGAGAAACAAATAGGGAAGTATTTTATTTGGATGAATCTTGGATAGACAATAATATGACAGTTGGAAAATGTTGGCAAAAGGAGAAAGACGTTTTGGGTCTCGCTGCTTGGGGAAGTGCCTCTAAAAGACTAATTGTTGCCAGCGTTGGATCCAGAAGAGGATTTACTAAAGAGGCACAATTAATATTTGCGGCCAGGTCCACACAAGGGGATTATCATGGACAAATGAATTCACATAATTTTGAAAAATGGTTTAGCTCACAAGTTCTCCACCTTCCATCATCTTCAGTTTAGGTCATTGATAATGCACCGTATCACTCTTGACAGTTGGACAATACTCTGACAAGACACAACCTGAAAGCAACAATGATGTGTTGGTTGGAAAGAAAGGGTATTTGCCTGTAATTATGAAATGATGAAAACTACACTCTACAGTTTAATAAAGGCCAACAAACCTAGAAGAAAGACTTATGTTGTGGATGTTATGACTTTCGAAAGGGGCCACACTATTATTCGTCTACCTCCATACAACTGATCTGAATGCAATTGAACTGGCGTGGGCAAAAATAAAGAATATTTTCAGAGGATGCAACGTTACTGGTGATATGTCAGCCACAAATCTGCAGAAACTTGCATTCTCTTCTGTAACTGCGATGGATTGGGAAGGTTACTGCAAGAAGGTCCAAGAGCTGGAAATTGGAGAAATTATGGTGTAATAGAAAATGCAATTGAAGAAATTATCAACATGTCAGAGGATACTAGTGATGAAACTGATGCAGTGGACTCTGAAATCCAAAGAATCGCAAAGCAAATGAGTGAGTATTTATAGCTGTCATATTTGTTTTATATTTTTATGTGTTTCATAAATAGTAAATAAAACATACAGCTTATCGGATCAAGTTCAATTTACTATTTTTCCACACATCTTACATTTGCGGCGCATATCTTCTCTTGTCTTACACACTATTTTGCTGAACTGTGTTTTTCAAGGTTGACCACTTTGCAGAAATAAAAGAGCATTAGCTCTTGCTTCTTCCCCTCTGCCTGCACCACACCGTAAATCCAGTGCTCAAGTTATCGTGCACATATAGTAGTTTAGCATACTCAATTCTTCTTAACAAAATGCATAATAAAAGTTCATCTCAATTAACAGAAGTAAAAAGAAAAGCTTTTAAAAGACTAATTTGTAAAAGAGTACGCAGAGAATCATGTGAAAAAAAAACATTTTTTTTTTTTTTCATAATTTATTACTTTCTCTACCACTTACCTGTTGCATTGCATCAAAATATTTGATATTGATATTTCATCAATATATAGGTTTTGATGTTCCCTGAGTAAAAAAAAAGAAAACATTTTTAGAAAAAGTATCTAGTTCTCTCTGTCTCTCTTATAAGTGTGCATGCATGTGTGCTGTGTGCATGCGTGTGTAAGTGTTTATGCTGCATGCATATGTACATATTTTAGTTTATAAAAATTGGATAGAGAAATTCATGTAAATGTAACATAGCAGACTTTTATCTATATACCTTGTAGCTTAATGCTGAACTTGTTTTCTAATGTTGGTCATTTTTTAATCATCTGACAAACTAAATAGCCCCAATCTGTTTAGCTAAAGCAAATATGATAATAATAATATAATAAATGTGCACAAGTTGTGCATAAGTTATATAAAATGCATAGCTTTGTGATATCACACCTTGTTTGTTGCATTTCAGTATTCACATTGTTTATTAGTTACAGAGTTCTACCAGTGATTTTACTTGTTTTTACAGCTGATCACATGGTAACGGTCACATGGTTGGTCACACAGTTCATGCACACAGTTGCTGTCAGGGTCATGGAAAACTCTTGTTCTTGCACATTTTGTGTTAGTATCCATGCACTGCTATTGAGTTCATCAAGTATCAGAGTTCTTGATTTGCGTTGGTCCAGGATCTTTTTGTCATATCTTCTGTTGTATATAAGTCCAACCAAATTTTCCTTCTCTTCTTCTCTCTTTCATGTAGGAGTTCATTCAAGCTGTTCATGGATGGGAGCCTCATAAGCAGTTCCTCCATAAAAAAGGGTTCCTTGGCAAGTTCGTATACTAGCCTTGACTTTGTGTGTTTTGAAACACCTAGGGCAGCTTTCAAGAAGCGTGATTTAACTGCTTCCAGAGTCCTTAGGTCTTTTACACTCAACTTTTCCCAAATGAATTATATTTCATAGGCTGTGATGGGTATTTGATACTTAAAAACCACTTTTCTCAATTTTCTCTTTTGTTTTCAGAATTTGCCATTATTCAAAATGCTCTGCACATGACAGTTTTTAATTTACATAAATGCTTGAAATTTTCAAGAAAGCTTCACATAACAATAATTTAAAAATTGTATAATTATAAAGAAATATTTAGTTTTCACTTACAATTATTTTCCATAACTGAAGTTGGAAAAATGTTATAATTTATTAGTAAACATACAGTTTTTTTTCCAAAGTATGCGGTGAAGCTTTTCCAGCAATGTGTACAGTCCAAGTAATTCTTTGGCTTTTGTCCAGGTAATGCAGATAGATACCTTGAAGATGGGGAAAATGTATAACTTTAAATGTCAATGCTTCATAAAACCTCTGTCTAGCTTTAAGCCTGAGAATGCCTGATTTTTCCTAGCTCACTAATTAAAACTAAATAATGTCTGCAAAATCATTTCTGTAATTTGTTTTTAAAAATTTAAAAAAAGTGGAATAGATGTAATGAAGTAAGACAAGAAACATTTTTATCAGAATATGAAAAACAATTAATTATAAATATATCAGAATTTAATGCATTAACATTTTATATGTTCCAGTTGCTTTATATTCCACATATGTCACAAAAATCTGAAGTTGTCAAAAAAAAAAAAAAGTGGAATTTTTGTTTCTTACATATGCCTTACCATAAATGCATTTTTATACTAGAACACCTATAATAAGTATTGCCCCTAATATACTTCCAAAGGAAGGTGTCATACTGCTTTAAGTTCAGTAAAGCTAGAAATCCTTGAATAGAAAGAGGTGACCACATTACCTTTAGATTTTTCTTATTTATCATATCATACAATAAGTATAAATTAATTTGATGCATGTCAAAATATTTTAGAATGCAATGAATATCATAATTTGAATCATTTCGTATAGAAATCTCTTGTGTTCAAGCATTATGATTGCCATACTAGTGATTATTAGTGATTTGTTACTTACAAATCATATGAATCATTTAGTATGTGAAGCCCCTCTTACCAAATATAGCTTCACAAGCGATTAACATATTGATATACCTTATAAGCCTTTCCTTCAGAAATCATTTATCATTAATTCATGTAGTTGGTATAATGTTGGGTAGGATTTATATTTTTGTAAGACAGCTTTCATAGTGAGTGTTATTGATTAAAGCTTCATGGGTGACCAGCCCTCTCAAGGTAATCAGAGATTCAAGCTTTCAGCCAGTTCCTGAAGAAGCTCATGGATGTTAGTTTGGCTAAAAGCTCAAATCTAATTACTTTGACTTGGCTGGTCATCCGTGAAGATTTAATTTATATATATTAGATTGGAAGGTCTTCATTATTTTTATATCATTTATACATATAATCAGTAAAGATGTTGAACACGGCTTTCTGCTTCAGATAGAAATAAAGGGGTGTGCAATGTGCAATTTTGTAATTCAGTTCAATTAAATTCAGTTTTTGTAGTTCTCTTTAGGAAAATTAATTAATTTTGAGAGTAAATAAGCATAAATATTTCAATATCTTCTGAGTGATGAACATACGCTTCATTTTTTTCAATCAGTAATATTTTTTTACTCCTAATTGTTGATTATTGCTCCAGGTCACTTCAAAATGTATCTTTTTATTTTAATTAAAATAACTGAAATGCTTTGATTTCTTCTCAGCATAACGTCAACATATTCGTTTTACATTGCAGGTATGAAACCATTAATGTATTCTGTTCAGGAAGCTGTACTGGGACGTCCAGGATGGGTTCGTGCTGGAACAGACATCTGCTATTATCGCAACAGCTATCAAAATCCAGTGGCTGGAAAAGCTCGCTCATATCTTACAGCCACATTCACCATTACATTCCGACATTATTATGATGTCTGCTATCTTGCTTATCATTATCCTTATACTTACTCACAATTGCTGGTGAGTATTATCTGAATAAAGAAAAATCATAACACAATCTGAATAGAGAATTCATTAAAATACATGTAATAACAAAGTTGTGTGATAAGCATAATCATTACACAAAATCTAATTAGATTCCAATCGTATTTAAAATAATGCAGTGATGCTGAGTTGCCATTCTTTTTTGTTTGTTCTTAAGAACCAAGGGTTTAGAATGTGTACTCTGTATGTTTCAGAGATGATTACAAAAGAACAGCACAAAACTACATAGAAGAAATAATATACTGCTCTTTTGGATTAGTTAAATAAATGATTTGATTGGTCTTAAATCACAGGTTAAGACAATAGGGCAATTTTAAAGCTGTGAAGCTTTAAAGGCAGGCAGTCATGAACTATACCGTATAGATTACAGTTTTGCTATTAGCATTTGTTTTCTCAACAATTTTTATTGTATAATGAGAGATTCCATCTGGACATACACATTCTATATCAAATGCAGGAACAAGTAACACTCAGTAGTGGATGGATCTACAATACAGATATGAGCCTTTTGGTACTTTAGAGTGGAAAGAAATAGAGCAGGTAGGTCATCTGTAAACAAAACTAAAGGATTGCACGATCTGGAATTGGATATCTTTGATGTACCTTCACATATCATTTTCTCACCAAATTTGACATGGTTAGAGATGTTTAGCTGGTCATACTGGTGGTCTTTTGCATATTATCTGATTGTTGTCAAATGAAGAACTGTTTTTCCTATTAACCAATATCATAAGAGAAATTCAGGCAATTTGATGTTGATGTAAGTTCCCATTTTATTACTTTCTCTACCACATACATAGTACGTAGAGAAGGTAAGTATTGCATTCCATACATAAATGTGGTACTAAGATTTCATTAGAAATACATGTTTTGAGCTTTCCTGAATCTAAAAGAATTTAACTAAAGCTCCATGGGCATGTGCTCAAATGTGTGTGGTAACTCAAAAATGATAATTTGTTAAACGTGAAACTTCCCTTTATATGGAATTTTGGTTGTAATGATTTTAAGTTACCAAATGTTTATTAAGATTTCTCATAACAAATAACATGTATGAGGGAGTATAGTAAAGTTTTATCACCCTTTAAAAATGTGATAAAGAGTTTGTGTTAATTCTTCTCTACACAGTCACTATCCAGATTTACACATTGTTCCCAGCATTTCTTGATCTTCCGAATATCCTGATTGTAGAAGTCTGCAGTTTTGAACTTCAACAACTCTTCCACTTCATTAATGACAACATTTATACTGTCAAATCAGCGACCATGCAACAGATTCTTTATTTCTGGAACAAAAACTGTCACTTGGTGTGAAATTAGGCAAATAAGGCAGATGCTGCAAGATCTCAAAGCCATATTCCCTTGCTTTTTTCAACTGCAACTTGAGATGAATGAGCTCAAGCTTTGTTAGCTAGAAGGCGAATGCCTTTAGAGAGCAGAGCACACCACATTGTTTCTTAATCAGAGCTACTCATAACTTTTCCAGAAGATTGTTGTAGCATCTGCCAGTAACGTTTGACCCTTATCAAGATTATCTGTAAGCATGCCTCCACAACAGTCTCAGAAAACAAAAACATGACTTTCCAACTGACTTTTGCGGCTTTGCCTTTTTCAAAAGGTGGGGGGGGGGGGGGAGAATCAGCATGCTTCCATTCATTCCATGCTCATAGTTTTTGTCTCTGGATCATACTGATAGATCCATGATTCATCCATGGTTACCAGAAGATCAAGAAAATCATCTTCGTGTTACAACAGCATCAACATCTGAAAAAACTTTTTGTAGTTGCTTTTTAACAATTTGTCACTTTCATTTTTATATTATTAAAAGACTAGTTTCAGAAGCAGTTGTGTTCATTTTCAACTTCAAAGATCCGACCTTCAGGGTTGAGACGATTTAAAATGGTTATTCAAATATGTTTAAATGTTAAAAATTATAAAATGGAATTATCTGGAAAAAGTATGAGAAAATCATCAATCAAAATTGAGAAAATCATCAATCAAAATTGTAAAAATTGAATAATGTTGATTCGTCGTCATAGCAACAACCCAGTTAATATATAAGAACGAGATGAAGCTGTTTCCTTCTTCTTCTCTATCAAGCTGTTGTGTGAGTAAGACGTACTCGTCAAATTCTAAAATGGACGCTATCATCAAAAGTTGTTATAGTATAATTGTAATTGTGCTACGAGTAACAGTAATCAATTTATAGTGAAAATCTTTAATTATCAAGTGTTAAAAAGTCAAATTATCAATAAATCGAAAAGATTATTCAAAAGTAATTCGATAAAATAGTGTTTCATTTAAAAATCCACAATCTTCTTTACATCCGCAACCCGTCCTGGGAAAAAGAATCTTATGCGAACATCAGAGCAGCCATGGACGAGGTAATACTTCCAGAACATCAGGGAACTGCATAAATTCGATACATATTGTCTACGCAACGTGGGATTTAACCAACCTCAAATACACAACTAAGTATTTTCATTACAGGGTTGAAAATGAATGCAACTGCTTCTGAAACTAGTCCTTCAATAACAGAAAAATGTAAATTATGAAGTGTTAAAAACCGATTACAAAATGTTTTATCAATTAATTTTGATGTCACTGTTACTAAATCCCTCCAACCATACATAATGAACATATCTTGAAAGGTCATACCGTGTTTGCTTTTGGAAAGAGGTTAGGAAATGTGGACCCCATGTGCAGACAACTCAGACATGTGCAGTTTGTCATGAATAAATTTCTAGACACTACCATAACTAAGATGAATTTCATTTATGATCATTTGGATGGTTGCTCATCTGTCTTCCAGGATTAAACACTTCTCTTTCTTCACTGTGACATTATCATCTGTCAAGGATGGTCTACCACCTCTTGGCTCGTCTGTCAGGGACTTGTGACCACTTTGAAAATTCCTTTTCCACCTCACGATAGTTTCATAAGTTGGGCAATCATTAGCATAAATAGCCATCATGGATTTCCTGGGCAGTTTTGCCCTTCAAATGCCAGAACTGTATCACACTATGGGCCTCAGTTTTCTCCATCGTACACCTTAGTCCCTTTTAGCACTCACTGTAGCTGAAGAAAAGGACACAATGAACTGAATCTGTCAACATCATGCCCAGAAGGATCAATGATGAAACTGAAAAAAGTCCTCCCTCTACTATAAAAGCTACCACATGATAATTAAAACTTTACGATGCTCCCTTGTACCTCTTGAATTTTCTGGGAATAGACTCTGAAGTCCTCTTCATTCTGGATGACTTTTGCATAGCTGTAAATCATAATAGACAGACAAAATCTTACTGCATAAAAAATATAGATCTTGTTAAAGCACACAGTTTATGCATTTTTTTGTAAAAATAACCATTTCCAAGATATTCCTTGTTATTAGTTTGAATTTTCAAGTATGTATACTTTTCTCAAATTTGTTTTTTTAAGACTGGCCATACAAAGAGAGATAAATCTCAAAGCCATTAGAAAGCAACCAGCTCTTAAAAGATTCAGTGAATGCTTAATAGTACTGTGTTCTCTCTTTTCCACTGTATCCATAAGGAAAATATAATGAAGCCATTCCTTTAAGCATCTATCTTGGTTAACATGAAGTAAATAAAGAATAAGAGTTTTTAAAAATAGTTGTACAAGAGTCAGTAAAGAAAGTCATTTGATTGCATACATCAGATATATTTTTCCTTTAGAGGTTCTTATATTTTTCTGTTTGTTGCAGGGAAAATTTATTTGACCTGTTGTACATCATTCCCTTTAAAGCCTGTTTGCTCATTGCCTCAAAATACTCTGTTTCCTTTTGACCTTAGTGGTGTTTTCTTAAAAAAGTAGTATTTCTGTAATCTCATGAATTTATTCTCCTTTTTAGACCAAGAATTAAATTTATGATCCGGCATGCTTTTTTCTGTGACACTATGATTTCTTATTCTTAAAGTGCAAAGAACGACACATTCTGCTTTAAATGTTGTATCCAAACAGGAATGCCTCCGTTAGAGTAATTTAAAGCACAAGAGTTCCTAATTTTTAATGTTGCATTACAGATAAATTGGCTCAAACAGAAGGATTTGCTTTTAAATGTCTGGTAAATGCAGGTTTAATCCTTAAAAATGTGAAATTTTGGTATTTAAAGTTAAGCCTATCGAAACTGAATGCATGTTTTGTGCTTGTGTGTTCAACAAACAAAACAGTACTGCACAATATGAGTCAAACCTGCATGCTTTTTCTGTCAGATTCAACAGAACTTGTTATTGTAAATTGCATGGTAGTAAATAACAAAAGAGCTCTTTAATGGGCAGTTTTCTTGTACGTATGTTACAAATAAGATTTGTTTTAATAAGACTTGCAAAAATATTTATTGATTTATTTTGACTGTTTGAAAATAAAAACACTTGGGATGCAATTTACTATCTCTACATCATAGTCATAGCAATAATCATATCCTTTTTTACTTTTATCTGATTGTTTTTTACTTTCTCTGTCTGTTTATGTTCACAGTAGGAGGAGTATTCTGTTCTCCAATCATAGTCTTGATTGTCAAGATTCACTAAATATACACATTTCTAAGTCTAAATAACATTTCTTGAAAAAGGTGGCCTGTGTGCATGTGCTAATACATGTATGTATGCATAACATGAAAATGAAAAATCTAATAAATAACTTTATTTTTGAGTTTGATTTATGAGTCACTATGTTTACACTCAACTTCAGTCACCAAACAGCTGAGGTTGAGATCAAATGATCTTTAAAACGTTTCATTTATACAACATAGTAAGTGAAGTTGAGTGTAAACATAGTGACTCATAAATCAAACTCAAAAATGAAGAATACTTCACTGTTAATAATGCTTCTGCTTATAATATTTAAATAGCTTTATATTTGAGTTCAGTATCTTTCAAAGATATGGCACAAAGATTTCAAAGTAAGTCTCCCTACGATAAACTATCTTTTACATGGAGTTTTTTTTTCACTATTTTTTATTTTATCAAAGATGGCTTTAGCAAATTTTATGAAAATATTATATGTTTAAGATGTTTACATTACAAATAATGTTTATTTCTGGGACTAGCTTGTTAAATCCTTTTAATGTAGAAGGATTGTAAATGTTATGAAATAACAAAACCGTACTACAAAAAATATACACCCCTCTTAAGTTTAAATTTATTTCCAAGTCCTTATTTTATAGCATTAGTCTTTTCTAAAAAATCTGTTATTATTGATTTGAATTTTTCAGTGCTTCATTATGTTTGAAAGAGAATATAAGTATAATAGGATTAGGATTTCACTACAGAAGGGATTCGGTATATAGTCTACCATGCTGGGCCCATTGTGCCTATGCCCCAAGTGGGGCACCCCCGGGAGGAAGGATGAGGCTAGAGGAGACAGAGGGCAGCCGAACCAAGGAGCCATGACAGTGTAGAGGGCAGGGCCCCTACAGTTTACTTGGAGACTTCCCCCGACAGGCCAGGACAAAGGACACACTCCCCCACTGTGGGTGGGCAACAATCCCAGCAGCCGAGCCCCAAAGATCCCTGGCTGGCAGTCCCGAAATGGTCCCAGCAGAGACGCGGAGACCGGCAACCGACCTACTGGAGTAGGAAGTAGTTTACTTCAGAGCATATCATCCTGCCACGCACTGCCAATATACCTGCTGACACTTCTACCCTGAAAGAGAGCACCAGTTGAGAGATGATATGAAATGATAATGGAGATGAAATGGAGGGACAGGAAATTCCGGAGGTTTAATTAATCTACCGAGCATTTGTGTAGTGACCTGGGAAAGCCCCAAATAAAACCCATGGGTCAGGTAGGTCAGCCATAGGAATCGAACCGGGGCCTCCCGAATGCGCCTCCCAAATTCAGTTTCCTGTGTCCTGCTTTTACCTACAAAAAAAAATGTTTAATCTATTTCTGTAAAGGTTTATTTCAATTAATACAAAGTAAAGAAAAAGTAGGAGTTTGTAAGAACAGTCTATGGAAGCTATATAAATATAAGTGTTACTGGGTAGAAAATGTAATGTAAGAGGAACATCAGATTTTTTCAAGTCATAAGTTGATATTTAGTTTTTCTGAAGATCATGAAAAAACCATCTTCTCTAAATATCTGACTCCTGTAATCTACAACAAATGTGTAAATGTTTAATGAGAGTTTATCTTGATTAACATGAAACAGAGAGAAGAGTAACATTTTTTTAGGAATCCTTCTGTTAATATAATGAACACATGTGTTCATACTGAAATTTAGGTTTTAGTTTCACCAGTCTTTTGTTATTTTGAGTAGCTGAGTTCTGCTTGTGTGTTATACTAGGTGGTACTTGGAGCATGTCTTGTCACATAGCTTGTATCTGCAGTCCTCCTCGAAGTTGTGGAATGCCACATTCTGGTATATCCTCCTGTGAAAACCTACACGTCAAAGCGTGTATACAGTGACTTGTGCAATGTTCTCAGTGACTTGTGCAATGTTCTCAGTCAAAGCTGCTGCTGCTCCATCTAGGTTGCTTTTCATGTTTATAATACTGGTATTTCAGCTATTTGTTTGCCACCTTTTTTCATTGATGATTTTGGAAATCTTTGGTCTGCAATTCCTATTTTGACGTGGTTGTTCTGAAAGGCTAAGCTGAAGTTTAGTTATTATTAGCTAATTGCATACCTACTTTTCTATTTTAACGGTGTGAATATCCGTCTGAATATCCATAAAGACCTGGTTAATTGTACTCCTCCTGTTTAAGTAAAAAAGACCATGTAACTGCAACATATGAGCTTTGTTTAGATACCAAGTCATACTAACTCCCTATTATATAGCATTAACATAAATGACATGCTAGCAGTTTCCAGTGTATTCTTGGCACCCAATGGAGACAAATGCACCTGTTATATTTTATAATGATAGTTCTTTATCTTTCTTTTCTTCTATATATTTTCATGATTTCTGTTCCTGGAAATCATGAAAAAAGTAGGATGTTTAAGGGTTTGCTGGTAATAGGAATATAAAGAGTTAGAAATTTACATAAAATGTCCTGTTCACATGTCTTTAATATGAGTGCAAAGACATGGCATATTTGTATTAGGAAGTAATATCTAATGAATAGCAGGGAAAAAGATATTATTTCTTAATATTTTGGAAATATCTACATATTTTCTAAAATGTTAGGAACAGTTATTCTTCATATTTTGCAATATTCTATCTACTGATATTATTTTACATTTATTTTTATCTAGCAGTGTAAATGAAACATTATATTGTTTATGCAGGATTTGGTGCTGATAATTGAACAATTGGCTTTCAGTGAATGCAGTTAGAGGAGACTTTAATTTGAAAAAAATAAAATAAATTGTCCACCATAAGTCATGTTACATACAAATACTGCACTGCTGGCATGGAACGTGAATAATTTAATAAGTGTTTCTCCTTGAATAAGTCTTAGCACAAATTTTTATACCTGACAGCAAATTATAGTATCACTAGTCCATCATATTACTCTTTCCATCTCCCAACTTCTTGTTAATTTGTTTAATCAGATAACTACATAACTTAAATGAATCCATAATT
This sequence comes from Mantis religiosa, assembly GCA_030765055.1. Classification (NCBI taxonomy): domain Eukaryota; kingdom Metazoa; phylum Arthropoda; class Insecta; order Mantodea; family Mantidae; genus Mantis; species Mantis religiosa. Next base: position 105,406,450 of record CM060949.1, read on the forward strand.
AACTAAGTGTTTGTGGTACCAGTGGTTTGCTAAAATAATTTTCAACAGGCATCTAAAGAGATACAAAAAGGATTTGTGATTAGGCATGAAAATCCATTATTATGAATTGAATGATTGAAGGCTGTTCACACTGCATCAGAAATAGTTTCTAAAATAAGTAAAGAAAATTAAAATTGGTTGAAATGAACACAAGATGTATTTTAAGATACATAGCAACATAAACAGTTTAGCAAATATTAAAGTATGAATCTAATGTGATATGAATTTAGTATTTTCATGCACAAAAGCAATCTTGGAAACAATATCGAACTTTACCTGAAAATATGGAAAATTTTAAACCTTTTAGCTATAATTTATTTTTGTATTCGTTGTTTTAACATATGTCACATTTTTCCAAGTTTAATTTCACGTTTTCTGAAAATGTTGTTCATATAACTTCAACCTTCCTTGAAGTTAATTTGGTAAGGCTGAAGGAATATACAGATAACTGTAACAGAAAATACTTCTAGAGTTTCTGCCTAAATATTTCCCAATGAATTCCATTTATGAATGTTGATTGTTCTTTTAGAATAGCATTGTTAGAATAATTTGCCTTTGTATAATATAATAGGCTGCTGCTGTGAATTTTTTTTTTAATTTGCATCTTCCAACATTAAGTTATATCAGATGATGAATGAAATAGGTAAAATGATGCTCAAATGATCCCAGGATCCATAGAGCTTAGAGTTACCAGACATTAATATTTCAGGATCAGAGAAAACCCAGAAAATAAACCTTATCCAGCTAACTCGCCCTGAACTTGCTCTGAGAGACTGCAGAGGCAGGCATGTGTCCCAGTGGTTACATCACTCACCTTTATGAAGGCAGCCTGGGCTCAATCCCAGGGCATGCATGTGACATTTGTGGTGGATGAAGTGGTGTCTGAAGGTTTTCTTGACTTTCTACAGTTTCTCATTCATTCCACTAATTACTCCATCACCTTTAATTCCATCTACTTCATCTTCATTTCATATCATCTTCTTCCTACTATCACCTCAAACTATGGGGTGATCCCCCATTGCTGGTTTTCTGCCTTCTCCTCAGCAGACTTCAAACCCTCTTAAGACCTGGTAAGTGTAAGCCCTACATATGATACAATAAGAAATCATGTGATTAATTGGAAGAACTAAAAAGAATATAATTGGGCTACTTCTGTACTGAACCCTGGCCCTTCTTTCATTAGCACAGACCTTCAGTACATTTACATGCTAGTTCCTTTCTAATATTAACTACCTCCCTTCCCTTTCTAAGCATGTATAACACACAGGGTGCGATTTAAATCAGATAATCACTGCACATAGTTTCACTGCATTGTTAGCAATGAGATGGTCGGCACTGAAGGAAATTTGTTTAAAAATATTGGCAAAACTGGCTTATTAATAACAAATGATAAGCTATCTGCAAGTGGCCATTGTTGACAAATGTTGACATTGTTAAAAAAAAAAAAAGTTATGAGCAGAAAATTGTCCCCAGAACAGTGCTTGTTTATTTTACAGAAGTTGTGGCAACTTGATTAAAATTAAAAGAATGTAAGACAATCTTTCACTGAAAAATATCTGGATTCTCAGCTACCACATGGAGAATTACAAATGTACAATTTAACTAGAATATTTCAGTTGACAGGCTCTGTAGCTGACTTACCAAGTGTGACCGTCCAAAATCTTTAAATGATGGACAAAATCTGCAGGTCGTTGCACAGATATTCATTTGATCATTCTTTTAATCACCCAGAAAAGAAATAAAAATTCTGACGGAAGTGTAAAGAGAATGTTAAAAATATTATACATGAAGCCTTACAAGCCAACATTATTACATGCTCTAAACAAGGACAGTCCTGATCGAAGACATGAATTCTATGAGGGGTATGTAATCCATAGTGAAAGATATGGTCCAGTTCATGTCTTAAATTAAATTGAAAAGTTAACAAATATAATTGCATGTTTTCGGCTTCCAAAAATCCATTGTTATAATTGAAGAAGAATTGAATGTGTCTGGAGTTACGGTTGGGCAGGCATATGCAGTGAAGTGGTGATAAGTCCTTATGTTTTCAACTGCCAATAGGAAATGTTATGAAATGACATTATGGTAGAATTACACAACAGTTCTGTGTTTGAAGCATTATGAAACAATCATGTTTGGTAGCAAGATGGTGCCCTACTGTAACATCTATACACATTTGGATGACCATTTTGAAGAGAAGGTTGGAAGGCACAGTAAAATCGATTGGCCACCAAGATCACCAGACCCCATCCATCTGAGTTTTTTTTTATATGGGGAATTTTGAAGGACAAATTTTATAGTACAATCTAAACCTGCAACATTTGCAGCATTTGATTGAACAGGAATTTGAAAATACTTTTGGTAATAATAGGGGGTTGTATGATGACATCTGCAAATCAGTGTTAAAACAATGTTATAAATATATCGAGATTTAACTGTATTGGAACACCACAGTGAAGCGAAATAATTATTAGTTTATAGATGAGTCGTATTTATTACACATTGGCTTCACTTGTGTAATAAATACGACTCATCTATAAACTAATAATGTTATAAATGTTAAGACAATAATGCAAGCCATTTTACAAAACTTCTGTAGTTTTTTTTATTATTATTATTTTTTATACTTGTAAGTTACAGAAAAGTAGTAATATCTGCATTTTCAGTTAATTGACTTATGTCTCGCATTTATATTAAAGGCTTTTATGAGAAAAAATTGAAATTAAAACAATTTTTTTAAGCAATGCTTGAGTTAATAAAGCAAAGAAAATGCTCAATTGATCCCTATGTTTGTGGGCATGTTGCTTAAAGAAGATATTCATAGATATTTGTGTAATATAGTAAATCTTGAAAATTGTAATATTTTTGTTACAGGCACAAATTTGGAAGTGGTCAAAATCAGTGGATCCCACTGAAATTTATTTTCGAGCTGAGTCATTATGTTATTCCCTTAACAGTAATGAAGTTCCACTGTTGACCATTACTGCTCCTGAAACAGAGCTCAACAGTACTATGGTAATTAACATGTTATAATTCTTGAGAAGTCATTATTTTTTCACTTATGTATATATAATTAAGCATTTTTAATTTATTTATAAAGTTACATATATATTTTAAATGTAAATTGTACAATGTTAATTGTAACTTTATAGCTATTTTGGATATGTAACATACTTTCACATCTTTATGTTATAAATAACCCATCATATGTAACTTTATCATCTTTATTGTGGTCGACGGGCCCTTAAACACCACTCACTCACTCACTCACTCTTTATTGTGCCTAGAACAAGCTTAAAAATTGCAGCTGCTCTGTTGTATTTCATTCCAGTTCAGTTTTTCCTTCTTATTCATGTTTACAAGTGATTTTTCAATTTTAACTGAATGGTTTTTGTTACAAAAAGTGTGTGAATAGGTTTATGCATGTATGCATGTATGTAGGTTTGGGTGTGGATGTGGGTGGGGAGAGGTCCTTGGGTGGGTTGGTATCAAAGTTTATATAAATACCAAGTTCAGAGTACCAAGGAAACAACATGTAGACATTCAAAATATCTCTCCAATCCAAACTAGCCTTAAATGGAAACTATTTTCATTTTCATATATATATATATTTCAAAATGATTCTGAGAATTTTGATTAAAATGATCTTTTATTACTGTAAATAATAAAAATGGACACTTAATATGTAAAAAGTGTAGTTACCATTAATATACACAATTTGTCATACAGGGCTTAATCTATGCAGAATATTGCCCTAACAGTTAATTATTAATGTGACTCACAACTTTCAATTAAATATCATTAAGGGGAAGAAATTATAGGAAACTATATGATCAAATAAGCTACATAAAAATTGTAACCTTATGTACAAAAGAAAGATGATGAAAGAAAAAGAAAGAAAAGAAAATGGACAATAAATCATTTATTCAAAAAAACTATTTGTAGTCGATTTATTGACACTTTGTCATTTACATTTTTATATTATCGAGAGATATTGTTATTTTGTATTATAAAAATGTAAGTGACAGAGTGTCAATAAATCAACTACAAATAGCTTTTTTATTAATTTTGAGGTCACTGCTACTAAATTCCTCCAATCATGCATAATAACTCAATTATTTATTCCTTTCAAAGAAAACTTTTCTGTTGTATCACTCTATAGCAGTTTTCAACAAGCAGTATGTGTCCCGATTCAAGCCCTAATGTTGCTTTACATTGATTCTGATGATGGTTTTGTTTGAAACAATGGACTCAAGAACTTTTCTCAGAAGTAGTATAGGGGAGGTGATTGTGGAATACACTTTTCCAGTTAAATTTTTGTTTTCCTTGAATTTCCAAATTTATTTTTATAATTAATACTATATGATTGTGATAAGTATTTTTAATAAGCTAGCAACTAATTAAACATTAATGTTACCATGAGATATGTCTAATGAATACTAATGATTAATTACGTAGAAAATGAAACTAGCTATATTGAAGCAATAAATGTTACACAGATAAAAATATTTGCTACTAAGGCTTCACTTATCTTAAGAAAATTGGTGTTGATACTTCTTTTCAAATGGAAATCGATTTCACAAACAAATTGCTTGCGTCCTCAGTCCACAGATTTCCATTTGAAAATAGGTATCAACACCAATTTTCTTAAGATAAGTGAAGCCTTAGTAGCAAAATTTTTTATTTGTGTAATAATAATGATTAAGTTTTTTCTGGAATACTGAAAAGCAATAGACTTTCTTGAGAATTTTCTTGAATGCATGAATGTGTGTATGTATTCTTTTTTTTTTTGGGGGGGGGGGAGTCTGCTGACAGAGAATGTGATGTAAACATTGCAAAACTGGTCTCAGAGGATTTAGACAATTTTAACTAGATAAGTGAAGTATAATAAGAGTGCATTATCATGCGTGTGTAATTTCCTTGCAGTTCATCAACAAATATCCTTGGTTATTATTTTTCTTGGTTATATGCAAAGGATAAAACCTTTTCCTTATCAGGTAGATCTTAAATTTGGGTTATTTTGATATTTTATCTCAGTATTTCAGACATATATGCAGATTGAAATATATAAATAAAATAAATAAGAAAACATCATAATTATATTAAGGGATGTAAAGACCATAAAACGTTCAAGATGTAATATGTCAGGTAAGTTTTCTATTAACATCAAATAATATTTATTATAACTGCTTCAAACCATTTCTGAAGAATTCTTTGTTATGGTTTGAATTGCCAAATACTTTTCTTTTTCCAGTTGCAGAATTCCTATATATGTTTTTCTCTAAGGGTAGGGGGATATTCCCTACTAGAAGCTCATCGTACTAACATTCGAAAAGGCCTTTTAATTTTAACGATAAATACACCATCTTCATACCAGAGGTGGGCTATCGAGGAAGTCACTAACTTTGATATAATAAGAAGTTTATCGTTTTTAAATATTACTTGTATTACTCATATTTGAATATTATACATACTGAACAATAATTCACTTCTTGATTAAATTCAGTACAAAATATGCTACTCATAATAACCAAATTGAATTCAACTCATTCACCATTAGATTTATACTGATGAGCTCAGTGGGAAAATACCATAATTTGGTTCATAGTTCATTGGATCTCTTAGTATTCCTTCAACATGCACAGATGAGTTATAAAGTTTGTCTTTCCACTCGTTGCTTTTATTCTAATTTTAAAGTCACAAAAATAACATTTCTTAATTAAGTCTGTATAGAATGTGTGAAGGAAATCTTCATATGTCATTCATGTGTAGGTACTGTTTTGTGATATGCATTTCTATAAAGAGAATGAATGATTCTCACATTTTGTGAAAAATGTTGGATTATTTTTCTCTATAATTCCTTTATCAACATCACTTCCAACTCCAGTTGGTGTGTTATAATGGCACTAAATTGATGATTATTATTTACATTATCTACATCAAGGTACTTCTATAGTGTTCCATATACTTGCACTTGAACTTACAACATGCTATTCTAGAATGTTCTCTAAACATAAGAGAAAAAATCTGCATACAGAATCCTAATTGGAACCCAAGACCTTTATTATGACAACCCAATGTGATAGCCATTGCACTACCAAAGTCGTTATTAAAGGACATCAGCCTAAACTTATAGGATGAATTGGTGAATGCAGTAGATTGCTTGAGAGCATATGCATTTTGCATAATCTATGAAATGCAAGTTTACCTGATTATCATTCTGTAACATGATAAGATTCACCCGATGTAGCTGAAATAAAATATAAAACTTCAGGCATTTTTTATCTGGCTGGTACAATGTTTTCATTAGAGGAAGTTTGTATAGTTAAGGATTTCTAAGACATTTATAATCTTAGATCTGAAAGCACTTAGCATTTAAAAATTTGCTGTTGTACAGTGATTATACTAGTGTGTGATAATTGAGTAGTGGTTCTACTCCAAGAATCTATTATTTACACCCAACAATTTTAGTGTTGTAGAACTCAAATTAGAACTCCCCCCCCCCCCCAATTAAAAATGTTACATAGTGAAGATCTTTTTATGTGTGTACACATGCATCATTTATATAAGAAATCTTTATTTCCTTAGATAGGTAACTAGGTCACCATATCCCCTGAGAACCCTCCCCCCAATTTTGTAATTTCTAAATATTGCTAACTGCATTACATAAGATCTGGCCTAGCCACTGCCAAAGACATCCTGCATACAAATTGTGTTACAAAAGTTTATTATCCTAATCATGTCTTTATTCAGTACTAACATTTTTTCTTGATAGTAATGATAAAAATTCTTCTTTTATGTCAGTATAAAGACAACAAAAATGCAATCTTTTTCAGCTTCTATGAACATTTTTATTTAAAATCTGAACTTGTTATTGAAGTTTTAGAGAAAATTTGTTTTTTTTTCCTTGTAGACCAGAGAAACTGTATTTTTAACTTCCCGTGTACATCCTGGAGAAAGCAATTCATCATGGGTAATGCAGGGTACCCTAGAGTACTTGCTCTCTAGTGCAGCGGCTGCTGATAAGCTGAGAAGGATGTATGTCTTCAAAATTGTTCCTATGCTAAATATGGAGGGAGTTATAAATGGCTGGTAAGGTACTTTCCAATTATGATTTATTTCAGATGTAGATAAAACTGGGGTTTCTATATGCAACTTAGAAAACATTCTTCCAAGTTTCTCTTTGCTGCATGATAATGTTGTTATATTTGTTGCTATAGTACTAAAATTATTGACTTTCAGCTTGGTTTTCATTCTGAGTAGTATGTCTGAAAAAGGGGCAGTTCTCCCTTGGTTCGTTTGAATCACCTACTTGTTTTTGAATAATTTAAATGGTTATGTTTTATCTTCTAGCATTTAATTTTCATTTATAAGCGTTCTCTAAATTATATTTTGTAATGGAACCGCTCTCTTGGGCCTGCGCATCGATAATGCAGCTAGCTTACTTCCCAGTAGTGATCCATTACTAAATAAGAAGGTGATCGTAACATATGCGGCAGGTGAAGAGAGGTTGAAGGGGTAGAATGCATTGCTGGTTACCATGGCTACGGATTCGATTCACAGAAGCTGTGTATTCCGCACTAACTCGTGTTGCCAACACAATACAATCAATTTATTAAATCAACTTCATTTAAAGTAAAAGCCCCTTATGAAATGCGGATTCTGTCCTTAGATCAGTACAAAGAAAACTTGAAATTCCTGAAATATTGGATAATACAATGAAATACTGGATAATACAGTGACTGAAATTAATTAACGATTTGAACACATGCAAAATTTAAAATTTCGAAAGCTTGCTGACAACTCAAAATTTCAACGGTACTTCAAAATATTCCCCTTCAAAGCTTCTTTGAATAATTTAAATCTGTGCTATCCAAAACAGTTTTCGGATACAGAAAGACTAAGGAACGAACTTACATTAATTTACCAAGATAATGCTAATGAAGGTGTTAATCTTCAAGCATTATTGAAGTCTTTAAAAGATAATCATATGGATGACGTCTTTATTGATGCATACAAACTGTTTAGCCTGGTTCTAGTTGTTCTGCGGAACGAAGTTTTTCGTGCTTAAAGAAAGTTATCTCTGAAACAGCTTAGGCAATAGCAGATTAACATTGTTGGCTACTATTTCCATTCACAAGGATGTACTCAGTGAACTGATGAAAACTCGGGCCCTTCTACGAAGACAACATAGATGCTTCTGCGAGGATGAAAAACAGAAAAATCGATTTGATATATAAGCAGTAAGGCGAGTCTTATTTTAATTAACCAATAAGTAAAGCAGTAAGCAGTAGCACCTTTCTTCTTTTTTTTATTGTGGTATTGTAAATTTTTTTTCTGTTTTCCCTCCCGCTCAAAGTCTATTAGCCACTTAATATCGTCCATATTACAAATTTGTACACAATCATTAGCCTACTTTAAACTTGTCGCATTGATCATATGACAGTAATAATGATTTTGCTAACTTAATAGCAAACTTAGGTTAGCCGATTTTGCGAGTCACCTAATCAATTTGCCCAGAGCTGCACCTGGTCTGAAATAGCTGTTATTTCATAAAAATAAGTGCATTATACTCTGATAGACTAAGATATTTTCTAAAACTTAAGATAGAAATACACTAGTACATTCCAAGAAAGCTATAAAAACATAGGTTCCCAGGAAAGATCCACACCAGATTGCATTAAACTGCAAAATACCTCAATGATGTTTGCAGTTATAGCAAAGTGAAACATTACCAAAATTAGGTCTGCACAATCATTAAACTCATCGTATAATAAGTGAGATGATATATTTTGCAAGTGTGAGACAGTTGATAGAAAGTCCTAACTTGAGAAGCAGTACAACTTATAAAATGGTATCAAATTTTTAAATGTTTAACTATGAAGTAGTAACTTAAAACAGAAAGTTGCCACAAATGGTGCATATCTCAGTTTGAGAATACCTAATGGTTTAGCGGGAAAAATATGAGTCAGTTGGAGAATTTAATGTCATGTTGGCATATTGGCCATGGTAGCTCGATGGTTAAGAGCAACCGGATGGAGACCAGGAGATTTGTAGTTCAAATCGGAGCCATGGAATTGAATTTTTCAGAATTACTCCACTTCTATGATGTGATATTTTAGGGTATCACCTTATTAGACCACTTTTCCTGGATGGCAGTCTCAATGGTAGATGCTTCTTGAACCTCCTGCAGGCTTCTGTAATGAAGGTGATATTTTAGAAGGAGTCTCACTGGCAATGGCAACACCACTGGATGGTGCTCTGCCACACTATGGCTTATGATGTAGGCTTTTCTCCATCTTTCCTATCCAGAAGGATTTCTTTTAAAGGGGGATAACTAATAAAGACAAGTGCTTGATTCTTAACTAACAGTCATATATTAGCTGCTGTAAGAACTTGGTTTGTTCTGTCAGAACAGCAATGCTGTTGCAGTTTACTGTATCTACCTTGAATTTTCATCATTTAAGAAACCTTTGCACTGTCTTCAGTATTACATTAATAGATTTTATGAAAATATTTTCATTAGTGCTTTTATGAGCAAAACTTATTTTAACAAACAAATGCCAGTATTAAATTTAAAGGGAGTCGATTAATGACACTAAATAGCACTTACTTTTAAATTTTCCCGGAACATGTTTCAGAGACTTTGCCTCCATTGTCAACCAGACATCGACTCTATGCCACTATACTTACAGAGCTGCAACCCAGATTATAGTATACTTGGTATACCCCCTTAAATGCCTGTAACATGCAACCAACAATACTGGCATGCAATGTGCATTTATGACAAAAGTAGATTGCACTGGTAGAGTAGGGAACACTCTGTATAACAACCATTAGGGAGAACAATCATACCATTACCATTATTTTTTTAACTTTCATATTGTACAATAATGAGTTATAATGCCACATGTTATCAGACCAAAAAGTTCAACGAATACAATGTAGGATGCTAGAACTATCCCACTTTTTGACATCAATTTCTGTGGAAACAAACATTTTAACAACAAATTCTATAAGGAGGAATTTCTTTCATATATCCTCTACAAAAAGATAAAGCAATTGTCGTCATCTATTTGTTGCATGTTTCAACATTAGGGTTATGAGCAAGGCTGTATTCCTAACAAAAAAGTGGAGGACTCGCCTAAAACATTTTCCAGATCTGGAAAACCTATAAGAATGCTGTACTTGTAGATTCGCCTTCCTGCTTTAGTTGTCCTCAGCATGCCTATGACTTTTTATTCATTCTTTTATGTAATCCTCTGGGTTCCACATATGTACTGGTGGTCCGTTAATAGTAATAAACATCACAGATGAGAGATGGCATAAAGTAAGAGAGCTCCTCAAAGGTGGCATAATTAAGTTCATCATACTGAAACCTCTTTCACAGTCAGACGTGCTCTCAGGGAGTGTATCAGTGCAAACAAAAACTGGTTTTTGTTCTTCTGGAATACTCTCTCCACTGTTGTCTATGAAGTCTCTGAAACCATCTCTTGAATTTGGAAAGGATAGAACAAAGCATTCACAAATCCTCCTTAGATATTCTTCTCCTTCTAGCCATGGAATGGCAATGTCATAAGGCCACTTCTTGCTGTCCAGAACATCAATTTCTTTCCTGAAGAATTTGAAATCCTTTTTTTTTTTGGAAATTAACACATTTTCAAATTGTCACTAAGACTATGGCAAAGTTGTTTCCTATTAATTTGGGTAGATATTCTGATTGGCTCTCTTCTGGGAGCCAGCATAATGTCTTTGAAATTGCCTTCTGAAATAGCTTTCTGCTTCCTTCAAGTAAACTCCTGGACTTCCCTTCAGTTGTTCAATGGCTCTTATTGATCTTGTAATTACTCTATATGAAGAGGGCGCTGTATTTTTGGAGGTGTTGCGACAGGATACCAATTTCTTCAAGAATGTCCGCCAGTAGTGCAATGTTGAATACAAACTTGGGACATGATAGTGTTTCTGCAAACCTTTAAATTCTTCTCTTGAATTTGATTTTCGGGCCATATCAATTGAACATGCTTTAAAATGAGTATTTAATGTTTGATACGACCTCCAGACTCCTTTGACTGCTCTAAAACTTGAGGCCACCCATTGCACTGAAAATATTTTAGAAATTTTATTAGCGCCTACAGCTGACAGTTCATATTGATTTTTCGGAGACTGGTGGTACAATGCATACAACTTATCAAAACATTTGACAACGTCTGTCACATCAGGAACATCTTCAATTGCATCAGCAACTCCTAATTCAATTCTGTGACACAACCAATGCCATTTAAAAACCCTATTATATTTCCTTTTAAGTCTCTCCACAACACCAGTATTTTGATCTAGCATTACACTTGCTCCATCACTACATACACCAATCAAATTATCACTTAAATAACTTGAAAAAAAGCCCATGTCTCTGAAGACATTTCAAAAGTTCAGCTTCTCTTGTTTCTGTGTCTGATTTTTGAAGTTCCATGAGCTTTAGAATTCATATGTTTGTCGATTTTTTTTTTCTTGGAGATGTTAGTTGGGCCTCTTTAGTTCCTCCACTTGAACGCACTAGAACTCAACTGCATTCCTTAGAAATTTACATTCCCTGTGATTTGTTTACTTTTAAACCTTGCACATTTTTTATACAAACTGAGCACCCCAGTTTGCCTACCTTGGCCACTAACCACTCATACTTTGTCTTGAATTCACTCCATGAACTCACTCCAAAATACAAGTTAATCGGGCAAGTTTCCAAACTCCAAATGCCTAGAAATTATTTCATTGGTTTGAATTTGATTGTCAGTTTCACTGATTTTAGAAGCACTTGGAGAACATTTAGAGACAGAGGAAACCACGGATTTAGGTTTAGTAAAATAATCGACTATCGTACGTTTCATAATAGAAAAGCTATAGCACCAATAATATTCTATATTTAAAAAGTAGTTTATAGCACTTTATTGATACTTGTAAGATTCTAGAGTGAAATAACACAGAACTACTCTCTGGATCTGTTAACACTAGACTGACAAGTGAATTAAAGGGTTTCTGAAATCTCAAATATTGGAGGTAGGAAGTTTTACACGATGCAAGAGGAGTAGGCTCAAATTACAGTAACTTTGACAAGTAGCACGCTTTACCCACCTTGTGTATATTGTACTTTTTATTGCGATATTTGTCAAGTCCCAACCCCAAGCATGAATGCAGAAAACTTTCTCTCACTGTCACTCAGACTCAACCCTCCTGCAAATAGTACGTGGCAATAGTATATGGTGCTAAGTTTAATACCATTATCTTGAAATTATGACATATATTGGAATATTTATTAAAATTAATTTCAACTTACTACTATTGTAATTTGTTACTGTAAATCAGGCAGTATTTTGAGTGTTTAGTTAAGAAAGGTAATGAATTAAAAAATATAAATAATATTATTAGTAAGGGGACTGCATCCCCCTACGAAAAATAGTGGGGGGACAGTGTTCATCCGCATTCCCCCTCCACTAGGGCCCTGGCTATGAGTACATGAATGAGTATGTTTTAATTTACTTGCAAGCAGATAAATGGCTTAAAATAAATTTTGAACTATTTTGATCACCTTATTGCAATGAGTTACCCTTTGACAGAAACAAACTCTTAATTCCTTCCATCTTATATACATATTATGACTAATTTCACTAATTTCACTTTATTTCGAGCCTGGAATCTAGTGCTATAAAGAGTCTGAGTTAAGGTCTGTGCTTTGCAAAGAACAACTGAGTATTCTTCTTCATATTTCAGGTTAACACTTAACATTTCACTGTATTGTGTTACTTTTATTGTTCATTAGTGATATACTGATTTACTTTTCTGTTTAACCACCTCAAACAGTATTTTAAGTATGTTGTTGTTGTTTTCAAATGCTAGGCTTTGGCAATGAAGCCATTAGCTCTCTTGTTCTCCTATATTTCTGTGTAGTGGGTCCGGCAAGTAGGGCTTCACAGGTTAAAAGAGTATTTTAAGTATCAAATGGCTCAACTAGATCCAGAACCATCAGCATCAACATAATCTCACAGTATCATTTTACTTCAGCCATTGGTTAATCTAGAAAAAACAATTATGGAAACTACCACTGCGGCCTTTTATTATGTAAAGTACAAGTTTAAAAGACATGTAAATTCCTGCTACCATCTTTGACAACAATATCATGTGAGAGCCCAAAATAAAATCTGCAAGTTAACCAAAAGCATAACTGCCTATAGGTGATCGGAGAAGAATTTTGTCCATTTCTTTCTACTGTCAAATAAAGTAAGTGGGAGAAAAAATAATAAAACATATTTATCTGTAACAGCATTAAATTTATGCAGCTTGTATTGGATACATCAGATGGTCCAACTGTTCCATTTTTGGGTAAGCAGATATCCCGTCACGCATTAGAACAGTTGCAGAACACAAAGTTCTGTGCAGAACACAATGGCAGTGCTGTTTTCGTACACATTCATGTACACTTTTTTTTAATTCTGGAATCTATAAACATAGATGGAGTCAGACTGAAAAATACAATGCCATGGCCAGGATTTGGACCATGGATCTCCTACTCTCCATCCAGTTTCTCTTAACCACTGAGCTACCATGGCCAACATGGTGTCATGACATAGAATTCTCCAATTGACTCATATGTTTCCCGGTAAACCACTAGGTGTTCTCATATTCAAGATACAAACCATTTGTGGCGACTTACAATTGTAAATACTTGAGTCCCAGGCTTCATTTTTAAATCGTTATTATTAAGTTAATTGATGGAAATTAATTTTTCTTCCTCATTAGTCATGTATAGGCTAAGGTTTTGGATAGATAGAGTCTGAAAAATTCAAGGCCACGGCCTTGATTTGAACTATTGATTGAGACCACCATTAAGTAGAAATATGATTTTTGTTCCAAGAAGTTGAATAAAGAAAGTACAAAGCTAAGCCTAATCAGTTGAATAGTAAAATTTCTGATGTTATTAAACTTATGCATAATGTAAATATTGCCCTGATATAAAACCCTTTATACTTTGATTGTAAATGCAAGAATATCATCAAATAAGTAGGCAAAGGGCAGGAAAATAAAATAAAAATATAAAGTCACACAAAAATGCATTAAAATAGAAAATAGCATTAAATTGACCAAAAAGTGATCTAATGAAAATGCATTTTCCTAACTAGATCTGATGATAAGGATCTATGTACACATTAGCAATGTCTATGATGCAAAATTAAAATATGTTTTTTCATCGAAATCCAGGTCCTCATAACAAATCCTCAATTACTGGTAAACAAGAGGATGATGTTGATATTGGCAGTGAATGGCACATTGAAATTAATATTTTCATTTTTATAAAAGAAATATCAACGGTTCATGCTGAAAACAAACTTAACATTATTGCAGGAGAAGTGGTGTGGTATTATAATGTGATATTTGCTGCCATTTTCAATAAATTTAGCCTTGCAGTAAACAGACATCCCTGCGTAAAATATAGCATATAGCATATAATATATATTTATTATATCATTGATTCTTCTGTCATGTTTTCAGTACAAGCTCAAAGCATACATTTAATGTGTCTAGTTTAATCTGATTAATACAAGCATTGCTTCCTTGTATTTTAAATGAAAATTTTCAAGCCTCATTTCAGAATTGCAGTTAAAATTGACTGCTAATTTTCATATTTGGCATTTTTACTACTTCTGTAACATAATTTCAAAGTTTGTTGAAGAGTTTAATACTTATGCATTATATGAGGATGTTGACATCAAAATGAATTAAGTCAATTCTTAGCATGAAAATAAATATTTATACCTAAATGTTTTGTTCTGAACCCAAATGTAATTATAATGTATTTCCAAATTGAAGGGAATGATATAGTAAAGTGATTTATTACAAAGTAACAAAAGTATTGAAAATATGAGTAAAAGAGATCAATAAAAAGTCATTGAGTATGTTACAGTGTAATGAATTTTTACTGAGGACTTTGGGTGCAATTATTCATCATTTGTATTGTATCTAACCATCTTAATCTTCGGGGATTAGCACTAAGATTAGACAGGTACATAAGGAATTTAATAAATTAAATGTTAAAATGCTAGTTGCAGATAATGTAAGTCTTATACAACTCATGTTACAAACCTAAATAAAGGATTAATGTACATATGCAAATGAATGACATATATCTATATTTATTTTTTTTCTTTATTGAGTACAAATTTATTAAAAAAGAGTTAAATCCTAGACTAATGTTTTGTTTAAATTGTTTTCTACTTGTACAGTGAAAAAACAGTTATGCAAGTTGTAATTTGAGTGATCTCGATTCTGAGCAGCTTCATTGAGCCAATTCAGGAACTTAACAACAAGCACTACTCATTCACTGGTGGTGGTACATTTCCAACCTTGTTAAAACCAAGGTGCTTAAAAATAACTACCTAGAATATGTACCCTCTTAAGTCATAAGGTAGATGAAATTTATTTCAGCAATTTAGTAATTCAGGGCTAATCTATTGAAGTTGTGCAAAATTGTCTATAGCAGCTTATGCAATGATAAAAATGAGTTCTAATTGGAAGGCTCACACTCCTCTTGAAACTAAACCAAAGTAAAAACGTTGCAGGCCCTTAAGAGATATGCAAAGCAGTGTTCAGTTTACATGAGATGGCACGTTTCCTTTGTGTTCTTGAACATATTTATTGATTGGCAAGGGATCCAGAACCTTTCCATGGATTCCTGAGGCAGAAACATCTGGGTTACCAGTTACAGCATGATCAGATTCATCCTCTTGAGTTTGTGTAGTAGGAAGATCAGTGCTAGAAACATCTGTGTTAAGATATGCAATGGCTTGTTGGTCGTCACTAGCACCTACTGCAGTTACATACACTACATTTGTGTCTGTGTCCTTACTGAAGATTGACCTGCCAGAGAAGCCCTCTTGGGATTGTGTGCTTACATCCTTCTTGAATGTCCTGCCTACTTGTCCTTCAGCAGGTGTTTCTGAAGCATCAAGATTGGAAGGGGTTTCAGTAGTAGTAGTTGTCTGATCACCAACAGAAGGTCGCAGGGTTATGCGGCGATTCACAGTGAAATTGAGGAGTGGGCCTAGTTGAGGATAATCTTCCTCCTCTTGATCTTGGTGATAATCATTTGATGCAAGGGGTGGTGTATGAGTGGTGCTGACATTGTTGCTGGTGTCTGTTGCTGCTGTAGTTGTAGTTAAGGATTGCTTTTTCTTGTTATTCCTGGGAAAACGAAAGTAAAAAGTCACATTCATAGATAAAATAAGACAGTGTGGTTATTAATAATTAGTAGTAGTTGATTTATAGGTTTTATTTCACATACTTAAGAATTCATCCCTACAAAAATATTTTTATCTTCCTGCCAGGCTTAGAAGGAACCCTAATGACAACAAAAGCATATGACAAGCTGTGTGCCTTGGCAGTAGATAACAATGCAGTTTCATGTCAAACTACAGAAATTAATTTTATTTTATATTATTATAGAGTTCATTCTGCTAAAATGTGTTGATAGAATACTAAATTGTAGTTCATGTTACATTTAAAATATATAGAAATTCATAAAAACTTAATGGAGATGTGCTGTGTGCCATTTTCTATTAGTAAAATACAGTTGGTTGGTCTTGTTGCATTTTGCAGCACTTGCTTGTTTTCAAAATTTGTATTACCATTTTGTTAACTGTGGTTAAAGTTATTAATTATTATGAGTAATCAAAATGTATATCTAAAACATTTCAAAAGAAAATTTTGAAAACTGTTGAAAAATCTACTGTATTAAGTGTTTTTTTGCAAATATCTGGATTTAGTGATTAAAGGCATTATTAACTTAACATCCAATTTTACTGGTGTCTCCATAAAAAGTGTTAATTCTATTCTTGTTGAAAATCAAAAACTATAAGAGAGAAGTCAGACTGGGTGGCTCATTTGTTTAGGCATTGTCCTATTAATTCCGAGGTCATTGGTTCAAACCTGAATAAGACTGTTGGTTTTTAAGTATCCTTAAAATGATAGTACATTTACTGGTATGTAAAAGAATTGCTACGGGACAAAATTGTGGCATACCAGTGGTGCTAATATGGTACTGGCCAAAATATTTATTTGTTTATTTATTTATTTATTATTTATTTATTCATTTATTAACCTTCAAAGAAAAGAAAATGCTAGGCACAATATTTTTTAAGAAATGCATTGTAAAGTGAATTATTTTACTTGAACGATAAACTGTTAGTTTTGGGAAAGTGCTAGCTGTTCTTAATAGTGATACAACCTAACCTGACTTAAAAAAAAAAAAAAAAAAAAAAAAAAAAATCTACTATCCTAATGTAGGAAATTGTGAAGTGCATAAAGAGTGATAGAAAGTACTTGATTACTGCCCATGAGGGCAGGTATTACTTTGAAGGTATGCAATGTAAAACACAAGGTCATAAAGTGGGTAAGTGAAATGTGAACTAGCAAAACTGAGGAAAGATAAACCTGTAGAATCAAAATAGCAAGCATTTTTGTCAAACCGCAGTACCAGATGGAAGAATTAGAACTGATGATAGGTTTCTAGAGCCTGGGCTCATTTGAGCATAATTTCACCCATTTCATTCATTGAAAAAACAAATGTTGGATGTATCTAAATTATTTGGAAACTAGTAACATTTTAACGTTC
This sequence comes from Mantis religiosa, assembly GCA_030765055.1. Lineage (NCBI taxonomy): Eukaryota > Metazoa > Arthropoda > Insecta > Mantodea > Mantidae > Mantis > Mantis religiosa. The sequence goes on from CM060949.1 coordinate 105,424,145, forward strand.
CTTAATATTGATTATATCATTTTGATGACCTAAACTGTAAAATTCTCATCTCCAACAAAGGCCCCTTCCTGTCAACAGGGCAATTTGAATTTGACTGCATGCACAATTTTCAGCATTTGAAGTGACAAGATTTGAGGCTTTCTATCGTTTTATGTTATACAATCCTCTAGATGTAGGTACTTTAATTAAAAACTGACCACATTGGGTGAAAGTAAGTTGGCATTGGTTACTATTAGAAATACTGTCAGGAACTAAATGATGCCAGAAGGTAATGGAACAATCTAAAATCTATAGGAACAGCCAACAATACAATGAAATATGAGCTTCATTTTCTTTTTTTCTGGGGGAAGGAAGATTAGTAATGTACTACTTCTATTCTTTCTGGCTTGGCCAGCCTAATATTCTTTGTAGTTTTAAATTGTAATATGAACATTAGTGAGAAAGGTTTTGGGTATGCTGCATTCATTGGTTTTATTTTTCGTTGAGAGTTATGGATTGACTTAAACAACATATGGTTTTTAGAAGATACTATTTAACTATTTTACTCATAAAGCATCACAGAAAAATAATATGGAGGTACCATTATGTTTACTTGCGTTAATATTGAGCACTCAAAAGAAAAATTATTAAATACAGGCAAGACATTGAACTGCATATTTGCATGAAGTTCGGCCTTCGAAACAATGTCCATGCATTTAACGTTAGTATAGAAATTAACATGTTTTACCTCTAGGGTTAGAACATGCAAAATGGTACTCTCACCTGCTTACCCCTGGGCTGTGGAGACAGGGATGGAGCCATAGTTGTAATAGTAGCACCGTGTTTGCTCACAGATGAAATCCTTCTTTACATCACAGTCATCTGTATCCCACTCCAACTCAGGAGCCTTAAGAGCCACACATCCAGTCTTCAGATATCCTTCCCGACTACACAGTAATCAGAAAATAAATTTTATTATTGTAACAATGATTTTTAAAATACATTGATGTATCTATCAAAAGTCCTACTTGCTACAAAATGAAGAAATTTACTTCTTATTTTAGTTCAGTAGGTGTCACTACTCTTAGGTAAACCAGTTAAAATATTTTCTACTTAAACCCCATATTACATTAGTAATAAAAGTTTTCAAACATTTTAAAGTTTTATATTGCATATATATTTCCTTTAAACTGATATGGTTGACCAAGGTAGTTGAGGCCTTCCGAGGTCTTTTTCAGGTTTTTCTCAGTCCTTAAATTGGCAAATGCTAGGGAGGTATTGTAAACTTAGGTCTGAAAGGTTTTCTTCCCAAATTATAATTTTGTTACATCTAACTCAGTGTTACAACTTATGATGCCATGTATACCAAGAATAGGCACTACTAACACTAACAATCACTACTTTTCTTTTAAAAAGTAACTTGTTTTTGGTGAAGTCCTTTAATATTTTAATATACAACATTTTGTCATTAAGAATAATGCAAAGTTGATGTGATGGTGTTATGAGTTGATATGCTAGACTTTTTTCAATGTAATGAAAATATCAGTTTTGGTATGTGTGACTGTTGCAAGAAATGCATCAGTTGTTGCCATTTTGGAAAAGCTGTATAAGAATTAAATACATAGTTATTCCAAACATCAGACTCAATTTCTGCCCTTACAAACGCAACTCATAACTCATAGGTTGTCATAGCCTATTATAAGCAACAGAGCTAAATTCTAAAAGCAATATCTAATGTTACACCTATTTTGAATACTCACTATTAATTAGATGTGTGATGAGAGGAATCTGTTATAGTGTAACTCTAATGATCCCAAATTTACATTCAAACAAACTATCTGAGTAACATTTTAATAAATAAATTTATGTATTATACAACTACAGTATACTTTTGAGTATTTTATGTGCAGATTATCAAAGTTGTGGATTATTCATGCATTCCCTCAAAGAGATATTGTACATATATACAATAAATGACCGCCAAGTCACAAGATATGCCATTTCCATTGTTTAAACAACCACCACATGACAACAGAGTACCACTTCCATTGTTATCGGCTAACCTGTTCTGTGAAATAGAAAACAAGTTCAGTGTTTCTAATGTTATCCATGTGTAAGGTCAAAGAAGCAAGTTAAGGCCTTTTGTAAATGAGATGACGGAGAAACAAAATAGAAAACTTTTGTTAATATTAAAATAAAAATTAGAATTAATTGAAAGATTTCAGAAGATGGAAACTGCTGCAAAACTAAGTGTTGATTATGGGATTGGAATACAGACTGTTTGAAATGCTGTGTGAAAAAATGTCAATTCCTTTCAGAAGTAGACCTGCATCACTACTTTAAGAAATAAACAGGCCTATAGTACCTTTTCACAATTGTGAATAAAACTTTAACAAAGCATACATGTGATTTTGAGTTCAACTAGTACTCGATGCTCCATATATTGCTAGTGTTTATGCAGAACGCTTTTCATTAGGAATTTACAGTTGCTAATAAACCTTTGAACAAAAGATACATATAATTTTGAGCTTCGTTGTTCCATAGTCCTTAGTCATTAAGAAAGAATACGTGTTTGAAAATAATCTTTATAAAAATTATTTCCTATTTACCTTTGTATGTCATATCTTAAAAGTTTTAAATCATGGGCTTCTTGATTATTCACATTTTTTCAATATTCTTGGATCTTCTACCGCATATTTCTCCAAACAATCATGAATATGCTGTATAAATATTTGTATAGAATGCACCAGATGTGGACATAACCTAAAACCTGTTCCAACTTCTTCACTATCTGAAAGGAACATTCCACTTATTTGAAACTGAGGCTTGAGGTAGTACACTTCTCAGAGTTTGAAGTGGTTTTAGCCAAAGTGATATTTAGGACTTTTTTGAGAACTAAGATTCAGTAAGTTGACTTTGTGCTGAATAGTTAAGCGATGCACCTGAGTGATCTCCTGATATTGGCTCTCCAATTCTTACATTCCCACCACATCAAACAAAGGCTGATAAGTATACCCCTCCAATTAATGCAGCCAGAGTGAAAATTACAGTTTTGAATTAGTGGAATGTTCCTTGACTATTGCTAATGTGCATAGAATTTTAAGTCCAAAAGGTTGTGTAAATGATGATACAAAGATAAAGATTGATATGAAGATTGAAGGAGCATATAGCAGAACAATATTCATTATTTAATCAAATTAAACACAAGGAGAACATGATTAATGGCTTAGGATTAAAACATACCGTTCAGTCGATATTTCATTAAAAATGAAATGTTAGTTAAGGAAATATAGTTATGAAGATTAATCTATTTTAAAATGAATGTATGTATGTAAAGGCATCTGATAAAGATAATGATTTTGCTTCACTCAAAAAAGAGCAGTTTTATAACTGAAAACTTGAGGAAATAGGACGTTTAGTTAATTAAAGGAAGTAAATTTAAGATTACTATACACAGGTTTATGCAGCATTTCCTCATACTACCTTAATTTTTGGTTTGAAAAACTACTGTAGGGAACAAATTTAACTTCTCTTTGTTTATAAATGTCACAAACAGCTAACAGGATCTAAATGCCTGGCACAAAATAGCGAAGCAGCTAAGACAATTTGTTTACTAGTTTGTCATAGTTATTGTATGGGTATTTACGTACATAGAGAAAACCTGTAATCTAGTGAAGATCTAAAATGCTGACTTTCTAAAATGCACCACATTAAATAAAGCCAAGAAATATGCTCCCATTAAAGTCTTGCTCTAAATGATAAAACTTCAGTTTAGTAACAAACCAAAGGACAAAAGTATTCGAAATATGGAGAATAAGCCTAATTATCTTTTAAACAGTGAGAGAGAATGCGGTTGATATATAGAATGCGGCAAAAACAACGACTCGTTTCAAACCGCGCGCCATTTTTGGACACGATTTCTTAGAAAGTTGATGTTGGTACCAGTGCATAGTGCTGTTCAAAGTATTGTCAGTCAATATGGAGAGTTGGTCAAACGAACATCCTGGGTTTGCAGTTGAAATGTTTTTCAAATGTGGTGATAGCGTCGTACGAACGGTGCGCTTATTTCGGAAACAGTTTCACATGGTTGGAATGATCAAGTTCCGTCACGAAAGGCGATTACGAGATGGTTCCAGCAGTTCAGAACAACAGCATCTGCAACAAACAAAACTCTCCCTGGTAGGACACGTACGGTTTGCACCCCTGAGAACATTGTAACGATAAGAGCTGGTTTCGAGCAAAGCCCAAAGCGATCAGTTCGTCGGCTTAACATTTCGAACAGAAGTGTGCGGCAAATGTTGCATGAGAACATTAAGTTCCATTCCTACAAGCTCCAAGTGATGCAGCAATGATTGCCCAGAGATATGCAGACACCTTAAAATTTCTGTAGACAACTCTTGGACATGATCAACACTCAACCTGATTTTCTCAACAATCTCATGTCTAACGAGGCTCATTTTCAGTAATCGGGCTATCTCAACAAACAAAACTTCAGGTATTGGACACCTACCAATCCTCATCTGATTCATGAAAGACCACTTCATAACGCAGAAATTGTTGTGTAGTGTGGAGTGTCTGTGCAGGGAATTCTTGGCCCATATTATTTTTGAGAATGATGCAGGTGAAACTATCACAGTAACATCAGAGCGATGCTACAACATTTCGTGATGCATGTAATGCCTTGTAAGAATATCTGTGTGCAGTTTAGCTTCCAATAGGATGGTGCAAACGCCACACAGCCAGAATGTCTATGACAGCCTTACGCAGAATGTTTCCAGAGCACCTTTCCCGCTTTGGTGATGTCAACTATCCGTTCGCCCCATTTTTCAGCATGTGATTTTTTTTTTTTTTTTTTTTTTTTTTTTTTTTTTTTTTTTTTTTCACTGGGGATTCCTAAAATTCTAAAGTGTATGCTAACAGGCCAACAACTATTGAGGAGTTGAACATTTACGCCGAAATAAGAGACATAGCAGGCGAAATAAGAGTCATAAAGTTATGGCGAGTGTTCGTGTTTGCGCCGAAGATTGCATTGCCAACAATGGTGGACGGACTTGTGTAATTAATGGTATCAAGCATTCTTTCAAAAAACGTCCGGTGACTGTAAGTACTTGTATTTTTTCATTCTCAAATAACATGTGCAAAATTGGTCACTTATTTCTACCGCATTCAGTATAACGCTTAGACCTAATATCTCTAAGTTTATAGCGGAAGAAATGCAATATATTGTTAAAGAAACCTAATAATCTGCTGTGTAAATGGAATTATATCATTTGAGAACAGAAAATAAAATATATTTACCTTCAAAACTGACAGTTTTCTATGGAGAATATTCTGGAATTATAGCATTTTTAACTCAAGAATGCAAAATCAAGTAGTATAGTTAGTTAATATTCTTGTTTGGGAGATTACAGATGAATATCTGTATAAAGTTTTGAAAATTCCTATTAGGGGAAAGAGAACTTTGTAGTGATGCTTAAGAATTGGGATATACAATGTAGTTCCAGAAACTACTGCAGAATTATTTCAGCAAAAATAATGCGACCAATGACAACATGAAGTTGCACCAAACTCACTTTATTTGTCGGTAGAATCTAGTGCACTGCTAACACCACTTTCACTTTTTTATAGTAAACAGATACCTATGCCTGGGCAAGTACAACAGTCTAATGTTTCTGTATCTGTTGTACGCACCAACTTGCTCTGCTGTATCTTTTAACACTCCCTGCTTACTGACCAATTACTCACTTTTATTCTTCTCTGCTTGCTGACTAACAGTTTTCAACATGCATTGCCATTCTTGCTCTTGTCGACTCATTCATAATAAAGCTGGTTTTCACTCGTCAATATTGTCACCGTATGGCATTAATGTGCTACTGCCACAAGTCGTAGCCGAGCGCGTGTGCAGGAGAGAAAGAAACAGAGAGAGGCTCCAGAATTTTCTGTCCATTGTTGTTGCCGAGAAATTTCTCAGTTGTTCTACGGCTTTCTAGAAACAATGACTGGGAGGTATAAATACCGGGAAAGTGTTAGAAGCAGGAGTGTGTGATGGTTATTGCAACAGGGGATATTTGAAGTGTACCATAGTGATTTCTTTCATTTGTTTGCGTGCAGCGGTGCACCGAGTTGACCTTGAAGACAGCTGATTGTCAATTTCACGTTTTTTTCCCCAGCAGTAAAGAGTGTTCTAAACTTAAGCAAACCTGACTTTTGATTCTACGTAGCCCTTGCAGTCACAATATACACTGGCAGAAAAATGCAACACCATCAAGGATTGCTTAATTTTAATGAAGACCTAAGTGAAAGGTAATAAATACATCATGACGGCATCATAGGGGGCCGCGCCGTGGCTGAGTGGTTAGACTGCTTGGTTGTCACCAAAGCGGCCCGGATTAGATCTCAGGCGACTGCAAAGTGAGACTTGAAGTGGACAACACGGGCTGGGGCAAGTTTTCTCCGAGGTTCTCCGGTTTCCCTCGCCAGCTTCCACCAATTTTTCCTATAATTTCATCTCGCCCTCCCTCACTCATAAGGCAAGCATCGGGCTGATCATCCTGGATTCTCTCACTGATCCAGATATTCCCTTCGTCAATCCGTATATGGTTAAGAGGAACAAGAATACCCTGATACCACATAGTGGTATACGAGGGTCTTTAAAGAAGAAGAAAAATGACAAAATCAGCACAAAAATTGGGCATGTCACTAGAAGGGATATCCAAACAGTTGCATCATTATTTGGTGTCCCCTCGGGTTGCAATACAGGCATGTATTCGTGCAGACAGGTTTTGAACATTGTCTCAGTTCGACAATGATTGTAGCCGGCCGGTCAGTATTTTTCCCATCCTGTCCCATACATGTTCATTGAGAGAGCGGTAAACGAACCGCGTTGGTGAAGGCATGAAGGGCATGTTGCATTGCAGCAAGTGTATGCGAACGTGCGTTATCCTGTTGAAAACAACACATTGTCCTTATTTTGAAGAAATTTTAGTAATACAAGATTAATTACCTGCTGAATCTAGCTCGCACTGTTTTCACGTCCTTGCAGAACACCAAAGGCGAGCGTGAGTTGTAAGTGATGACACCGCTTACCTGATGCCAGAGGTTGGGCCTTTAAGTCGTGGCTGAATGTATCCCGGACGAGCTCGCCCGTCGTATTTACCGAGCATCACTATTGTACAGACGGAACTTACTCTCATCACCGATGACAACAAAGTGCCATTCCATTGTCCATTTAACCCTTTCTCGATACCAGAGGAAACGTTCATGACGATGTTGAAGTGTAAGAGGTAACTTAGCCAGAAGCACACGATTTGTGTCCTGCTGCAAGAAGAGATCTAGAGACTAACAAGCTCTCCCCATTACAGGGTGGAAGTGGATACGCCAGTTACGCGCGTCATCCCATCCAGGAAGACTACCGAAAAACCTCGGTCGGGGCACACGGTGATCTAGTACATCGACTACTAGCTCTGCAGGCTAGTACCCGTGAACTTAATACTTCCCTCAATTCCGTCTGAAAACAGACGTCCCCGACCTCCCACAGATATCGGGAACCACTGCCCTCTCGAGTCCAATCCAATCCGAACAACTCCCAGCAGGGAGGAGCTCGAATGTTCGGTCCGAGGTTCCTCTAGTAACATCAGAGGTACTACGAGTGCCAGGGGTCCGCAGCGCCCGCATCGTGGGCGCTGAAGGGGACGGATCCGACGGTTTCCAATAGTCCGTGCTGACACACTAAGTGCTACTTGGGCCCAAATCGCTTTCCTGGTTGCTGTTTGGGGACCCAATGAAGCCCGTACAACACGCCGATCTAGACGTGCGTTTGTATTACGTGGCCGCTCTAAACCTGGTGTACTTGAGTGAGAATGTTCCAAAGATCATTGTTGAAAACACCGATGCAACGCCGATACTTTGTGCCCAACATGTGCAGCAATTTGTCGTTAAGTCTTTCCAACTTCATGCAGGCCAAGAATTCGAGCTCGTGTCCAAACAGCTACAGCCGTGCACAAGAAGCACTTCAGACTGTCTTTAGACACTGCCATTCAACTATGGTAGTACTAGAGTGTACAGCTACCACATATAGGTGCCATTATTTAATTGTCCATCTCATGGACAAAGTGATGCTAATAGGTGGTTTGCAGCAATGAATGCACTTAAAACATGCAGGCAAAAACAGGAAATCCATTAAACACTTATGGAAAATAATGTATGGAATCAAGTAACTCACCTTTGTCTGCGCCATCCTCGACGTGCACTTGGATTTTTGGCTTGTCCATTGGTGGATTTGTTAGCAGCCAAAGAATCATCATCTGCTGGTCCATTCGTTGTACTGTGGTCCAGTTCGTTGCTTGGCAACTTTCTCATATAGTTGAATGTAGCATTGAAAGTAACCCCTGAGCTCATCCAGATCAGCATGTCATTTCCCAAGCGATTGCCTGAAGTCCAGTAGTCATGTGCGTTGTAACCTTTGAAGGAAAGAAGTTTATATTTTGTTAATTGTGCAATGTTAAGACTAAAGCTATTGCATATAAGTCTAGTGTTGCTAAAGATGAGCAAGCAAATCTCACATCATAGCGAAGATCAAGCTACTATTTAAGCTAACTTTAGTAATATGCAATACAGTTATGCCCCTTTACTTCCTATGAAAGGTAAGTAAAGGTGATGAGCACCTAATGTAGCAATTACGCAGAGAAAAAGTGGATTTATGTTCAAAAATATTTCTCTCTGGTGGCTGTGCAAGTAGCATCCAGAAATATTACTTGCTTACCCCTTTTCCTCTGGCTCCCGGGGCCGTGGGTTCAAATCCAGCAGAGGGGCAATATATGCTTTTGGGTGTAAATATCCTTAGCATGGCTTCCTTTTGAAAGGAAGTAAAGCTGATGGTCCCTTGTCGTAGATTTACGGCACACAAAGGAACCTCAAGCTTCCATGTTATTAAATAACAATGGAATAAAGAAGAAAAAGAAGATAAGATTCCTTAAAATCTCACCTATGATTATTTTAATCAGTTACTCAACAACACTGATCAAGATTGTTTAATTCTCAAAGACCAATTTGACACTACGCTACAATCCTAGAACTTGGGAAACTCATGGGAAAGTTAAGGAAGTCAGATGTTTCGTCGAAGTTTCACATTCTTTTCAGATTTTTCATTCGTTATTAGGATGTACAAAATTAAAGTTATAAGGTATAATGAGGAGCATCCAGCATAAGAATCTTCTAAATCATTGATCAATAATTTCACACAAAAATGGTGGGGAGGAATTGAAATTAATGAGTTCGTGATTGAAGTTAATAATAGATATAAATAAACATTACTTTGTTTAAATAGTCCAATGAGCGAGGATTTTCATGTTAGGGGTTAAAAAAGAAGGATTGACAAATATGGACAGCGAAAATTTAAAATATTTATAAGATGGTACTCTTTTTCCAAATTACCACAAATTTAGTTAGAATTATTGATGGTGCTTAAAAACAAACTTCAGCACAATCAGAGGGAAATTTAATTCATTGAATACCATATAGACTCCAAACTCCAGTAACTTTTAAAATATATTCATTCCTTGGTCTAAGAGTCATTAAAAACTTCAATGTTCCTAATAAACTTGTATTTATATTCAACGAAATGGGACTGTAAATGGGTAACGCAAGTTTGAAAATTCCTTCTTAGTCTCTAGTTTAAAACGTTTGAGAATATTTTATAACCTGTTAACCTATTCGCCCGGAAGAGCGGTGCTTTGCATTAGTGAAAGAATGATAAAAATCGTTAAATAGTTTACCTCCGTATATATTCGCTGCGAACATATTAGTTGACGTGTTGCTAACCTTGTTTGCTCTATGCTAAATGCTAACCGATGTTCTGAGACCGTACGCCTGCATTACTTGTTTCGTTTATATTTGATGAGAAATTGCTAAATCTTGACTTGGCTTTGACTTGACTCCAGCAGTCCTGAGTCTCCCTGCACTCACAGAAGGCCAATAGGATGCCTTTCAATCTTTAGAAGAGCTAGAAACCTCAACAGAAAATTCTAATGAGATACATTTATATGTTCATAAAATGTCTAAGTACGCATTTTATTGTGCAAGTAGCAAGATCCAAAATGCTGTCCTTATCTAAAAATGTAAGACAAAAGTAATGTCTAACTCACGAACACAGATCAGAGGATGGTTACAATGCTTCTATGGACATTGTCGTTAGTAATAAAAGTGTTTAGCATTCAGTTTTGAACTTAGAAGTTGGTTTTGTCGTAGGAAGTTTAGATTTTTCTAAATTCACTTCTAATTGGTATTGTTAAAGCTGCTTATAACTTAACCAGAGCCCGGATTTGTATGCAAAACGCATAGAGTTTTTGAATAGAGAATGGTTACAATACTTCTATGGACATTGTCGTTAGTAATAAAAGTGTTTAGCATTCAGTTTTAGACTCAGGAGTTGGTTTTGTCATAGGAAGTTTAGATTTTTCTAAATTCACTTCTAATTGCTATTGTTAAAGCTGCTTACAACTTAACCAGAGCCCGGATTTGTATGCAAAATGCATAGAGTTTTTGAATAGTCTAAATGTATGCATTAGCTGTATTCTTTACCATTCTCACCTTTAAGAGGTCACTAGTCCAGTTTTAAAATGCATAAATCGTATTTTTGGAAAAATCTTATTTTGCATGCATATTTATTAAATTTTAACACGTAATGACATATTTTCTATTTCTAGCCTAAATAAAAATTCTATTTGGTTCAGGCATGCAATACTTTTCTTTATTTTCTTGACAACACAATTAAAATCTATCTCAACCTAGTTTAACCCTGCTATAAACATCTGGGTGGAAAGAGAGACAGAGATATTGGAACAGAAAACGGTTAAGCTGTTGATTGGTTTAGCGAAGTTAATGGGCGTTTCGTTTTATTTGCATGCGCACGACAAACCCTCCTTAAGTACAGTACTGAAAGTAGTTTTCTGATCACTTTTCTGCGCGAGCTAATTTCGGAGAGAGAAAAGTATGTAAATGTTTCGATTCTTATAAACGTAATAGCCCCACAATTTATCTTTCTGCTTCACATACCACATAGATGTGTTCTGTATACTATGTACAGATTAGACAGAAGACAGGTAAAATTATACACACTATCAACTAATTATGTTAAATTAAGTATCATTTTATTTAACAATTGCTAAAAGACACTGCTATTATATATTTTTGCATTCCTATACCAGGCAGCTCTCTCGCAACGTCTGCATCGAGTTGAATGCTGATTAAGATGTTAATGTTTATAGTGTTGAGTTACTTCTGATATTTAACACTGTATTTCCTGTATATCTCGCCTACCTCACAAGCCCAAGAACACTTAATGTATATGCAATTTAAAATCAGTAAGCTTTTCATCATGGATAGTGTTAGAATGGAAGAACAAGCATGCGGAACTCGAAGAACACCGGGAAAATCGCGTAAATGGAAACAGCGCGCGGAGAAATACGACGATTTTACGAAAAGTGCTATGCGCAGTAAAGTTCATGATCAGTTTTTCAGAAATGAACCAACTCATAGATTTAATAAATAAGTTAATGTGTAACCCAGCTCTATCTATTTATTGTCTAGAAATTAACGCTGCTATGTATACTGCTAGTGTTGCAAAACATATGTGCGTGCATATAGCGTCTAACACGTGGCGAGTTGAGTCAGTTCCACCTTGTTGTTTACAACAGGATTAAACTAGCGTGAGACAGAGTATAGTCACGCACATAAGTTTGGCAACACTATCAGTATAATAGAATTGGGTTACACATTAATTTATTAAATCTATGAGTTGGAATATTAGTAGAATCATGCAGTAATATAAGTTACCTTTAATCGAATTCCTACGAAAACTTTTGATTTGGCGCAGATATTTAGGTCTCCGCATCACAATATCTTCTCTATCCACTATAACGGATTTCCGCCTTGCTTTTGAAATTTCAATCCAATATCTATCAACAACCGATGGAGAGTATTTCGGGAAAAAATTGACTAGTCTGTGTCAGAATTTACTGCATGCAAAACCTTATTTAGAGTCAGCGGTTCATTTCTGAAAAAATAATCTTGAACTTTACTGTGTATAACACTTTTCGTATCATCGTTGTATTTCTCTACGCGCTGTTTGCATTTACGCGATTTTCCCGGTGTTCTTAGAGTTCCGGGAGCTTCTTGTTCCATTCTAACACTATGTATCGGAAACAGCAAGAAGATCACCAGTTTTTTTCTCAACGTTTTTATAGACGATTCCGGGTTACTTTCTTTAAGCACGGCGAAACAATACGCGATCATTCGCCTCTCGCCACTTTTTAAAGGTTTGCCTCGATTGTGTTTCATTTCGGCTGAAGCACCGGCCTGCTCCATCATGAAAAGCTTACTGATTTTAAATTTCATATACATAAGTGTTCTTCGGCTTGTGAGGTACACGAGATGTACAGGAAATACAGTGTAAAATATCAGAGGCAACTCCACACCATAAACAATAACATCTTAATCAGCATTCAACTCGATACAGACCTCGTTTCGAGAGAGCTGCCTGGTATAGGAATGCAAAAATATAAAATAGCAGTGTCCTTTAATAATTGTTAAATAAAATGCAGCTTAATTTAACATAAGTTAACAGGTATGATTTCACCTGTCTTCTGTCTAATCTGTACGCATCTATGTGGTAGATATGTGAAGCAGAAAGATAAATTGTGGGGCTATTACGTTTATAAGAATCGAAACATTTGCATACTTTTCTCTCTCCGAAATTAGCTCGCGCAGAAAAGTGATCAGAAAACTACTTTCAGTACTGTACTTAAGGAGGGTTTTGTCGTACGCATGCAAATAAAACAAAACGCCCATTAACTTCGCTAAACCAATCAACAGCTTAACCGTTTTCTGTCCCAATATCTCTGTCTCTGTCTCTCTTCCCACCCAGATGTTTACAGCAGGATTAAACTAGGTTGAGACAGATTATAGTGCGATTTCGTTGTGTGAGCTAATTGTTTACCCGTGTTGTAACATTTTCTTCATGGTGTGATGATGTCATCTGATGTATGACGAAAGATCATATCTGCTGGATGTGTTTGGTTGCGTTTACTTGCAGTTGCAAGTGAGAGTACGAAGTGAACAGTTCTTCCTTTTGCCACCGGTAAAATTTTCACGTTCTGCTGTGTTATATAAATATATTACGGAGTTCGGAAGTGGTAATTTTAGTGAGAATGGACAAGTATTATTCTGTTTATCATGTGAACCAAGTATTACTTCTGAACATTCAGACAAAACGTGCAAAGTAGTACAGCATCTTAACACCGTGAAGCACAAACGAAATGCTGTCAGGAAATCTGCTTTATGTAAAAAATTTGTAAGTACGTCATTTAGTGAGCAGGTCAACGTCCCAGGAGGTTCACTTCACTCATTCCCCAATGAATCGTGTTCAACATTTATAAGCGCAAACCTACCTCTTTGGAAAATAAGTAATATCCATCTTAAAACTTTTTTTTTTTTTTTTAAAGAAGCTTACTAATTAAAAAGTGCCTGCCGAAACTACCCTTCGCAAAACTAATGTACCAGAGTGTTTCAACGAAGTTATTCGAGACATTCGGGAAGCGTCAAAATATGGAAAGATCTGGATTCCGATGGACGAGACCACGTCTTAAAGCATTAAATAATTAATAATACACTTTAAACAATGACACGGTGAACTTATGAGAATGGTTATCAAGCAAACTGTTTTTACTTTGCATATCGTTTATGCATATTTTTACGAGTTTTAGTGCATTTTTGCATACGAATCCGAGCTCTGATCATAACTATGTGTGCCATAATAAGATCCTTTGATAAAATCACTTGCTTCAAAGGACTTCGGAACGCACCAACACATGCGTCGCCCTACGTCAAGACCAACCGCGATGCTTTACGGTAAACTTCCTGCGGAGAGTCATTAATTATTCTAGGACCATCTCCCTTTATGTCTGCTCCTGCTGCTTTGTAGCAATGAGTCACGCCTTCAGCCGTGTAATATATAGCGTTTCCTGAAGCAGTAGGAATAAATTTATCGGCTCATGTTAGTGCAGCAAGTTTTGACTCGCTTGCTTATAATTCGGATCTTCTTGTAAGATAATATGAGCTTGAGAACCTGCATGCATTCCTGGAGCCGCATTGCCTGTGGGGGTTCTTTGTTGGAGCGCTGCAGTATGGCTGCGAAGGTCATCTTCAGTAGTGATAATTTATCGCACTGGTTATGATAGATCGGCACTCACTTGCTGAGAAGAAAGTAGTCGAAAGCAAGGTGCTGTGGAAAGAACAGGACACTAAAAGCAAATACATATAGGCACTTTTTTTAAATTAAGGATTTTTAAAGCGTACCATTACTTTAAAAGCATTTCATAGTCACTAGAGATTACGTACTTTAAACAGCTTTTATGTACATACATTCCACAGTTTTCCTTATTTATAGACACGTGTCATAACAAGAAAGTAATGTTTGTACTCTTTCGTCACAGAGTGACAGCAACCAGGAAAGCAACATCTGCGCTTTTTCTTATATACATCGATTTTCATGCTTACCATCAAGATTTCTTTTTTAACGTTCTCCAACGTCCGACGATGAATGAAATGGGTAAAATGATGTTCAAGTGAGCCCAGCGTTCAGAGTGCTGAGAGTTACCTGACATTCATAATTTAGGATAAGGGAAAAACCTTATCCAGATAACTCAACCTGATCGAGGACCTCTCGAACGTGAGGCAGAAACATTTCCACCTACGCTAAGAGGCAGGCCACCAAGATACTTTGTCAAACAAGCAAACGGTAGATAGACTATTAAAGTCAAGTCAGAACTGCATGGAGAATTGTTTGCTTTTTGGTTGCACGCAGTTTAAGCATTCACCACACATCTGTGACTTACACCATGAGATCTTCATGTGCACCTTCATTTGAAGAAGTTATCTAATGGCAACTCATCAAAGACGTCTCCAATCTATTAGATCCAGACTTTGAACGTTTCATTATGCCAATTCCGCCAGTAGTGGTGCAATTTGTGAAGTATTTTGAGAAAAATGTAATTTAAATTCAATATTTTGAAAAAGCTGCTGCATGTAAGAAAAGAGTGACTCTCTCTACTTCCTTGCAACTTCAAATATGAATATTCTATTTCTGTTACTATTGTAGTTAGTACTCTGAAATGAGCACTTAACATTTAAATTCAAAATTATGTTTAACTTGTGTAAGCTTAAAGACAACCACCGAATATACAAAGTCATCTTGACAGTTAAAATGTGTATAGTAAGCTTTTTAGGGAGGAGAGGGTATTTTCATCTCACTTTGTATTTTAGATGTCTGAAATATTTTCTAACACTTGCTGAAGTTTATATTGCTAACTTAATTTGTGGTAATATTTGCAAATGTTATAATTGCCTTAAAACGTGGAAATTGTGATATAAACCGTTTTTAAAAGACCCCAATCCTGAGAAACAAATACAGGGCGTAGCAGCCAAGAGATTTGCGCTACCTTAATTATATAGTTCCACCAATGCTTTATATGTTATTTTTTTCCTACTTAAAACTGAAACGTTGTTGTAAAATTTGCATAAAAAGAAAAAGTAAAGACATTTGTTATCCTGTGAAGATGTACATGCATAACTGTGCATCCATCAAACTTTAATGAAGTTTTAACTATTTTGTGCATTTCAGAGAATCAGAGGATAAAACACCTATACAAGAATGTTATAGTTTTAATTATAATGCACATGCCAAAAGCACAGAAAGATGAAAAAAACCAAACATATAAGTCAAACCATTATAGTGAACGCACTGTATTTTCAGCCATTAACTTATGACGTGGGATTTATCTGGGGGGGGGGGGGGGATAGAAAAGAAAAGAGAGAAACTAATGATACCTACCTGCATTGCGAAGATACTGCATCATCGAATCTGCCTTCTCTTGAGATTCGAAAGATGCAAGTTGCAATCCAATAGATCGGCAATACTGATATGCCAAGAAGTAATTAAGCTCAGGAGCGTACGGGTTCATTCGGCTGATAAAATACTGGACTCCATCCAGCTGAATCGTCGTAATGCGTTGACCTGCACAGAAAATTTTGCAACACATTAATAAAACAATACACTGCTCATAACATCAGGTTTATTATTCATTACGTTTACTTACAGTTTTCAAATTCTCATCTTTGTTTACTTTTCTAAACGTCCGAAGCCTGTGCAATACCGGCAGTTCTCTTATTATTTTATTTTATCTTTCATGCACACGGTAGATGAAAAATACGGCGTCTTTACATGAAAGTACTATCATTTTTACTAATAATTGACAAGCGAGGATCGCCTTCCCATACTATGTTTGGAAATTATATTCTCTTAAAAATTAATGAAAATTTGTGTTCAGAAATATAACTTTCAACCAAAAACTTATTGTTCAAGGCCAAATATTTTAGAAATATATTATAATACCAATTTTAGGTAGAGAGAGAGAGAGAGAGAGAGAGAGAGAGAGAGAGAGAGAGAGAGAGAGAGAGAGAGAGAGAGAGAAAGAGAGAAAGAGAGAAAGAGAGAAAGAGAGAAAGAGAGAAAGAGAGAAAGAGAGAAAGAGAGAAAGAGAGAAAGAGAGAAAGAGAGAAAGAGAGAAAGAGAGAAAGAGGAGAAAGAGAGAAAGAGAGAGAGTACGTCTTTAAGACCACTAGAGGAGCCAGAAATATGGTCAGTGACACTACGAAGTTAGAAATTCTTAGAATTTTTTTTGGTGCAATTGTTTGTTCATCCGCAAATGCATGAAAGTATATTTTGATTCCAAATGTAAACTTTGGCTAATAGTAATTTAGTTTAGTAATTTTGCATCAATTTATAAACTAACAAAAATGGCGTTTAAAACAGACAACATTTTCACTTTGCAATAATAATAATAATAATAATAATAATAATAATAATAATAATAATAATAATAATAATAATAATAATAATAATAATAATAATAATAATAATAATAATAATAATAATAATAATAATAATAATAATAATAATAATAATAATAATAATAATAATAATAATAATAATAATAACAAGAACAACAACAAGAACAACAACAACAACAACAACAACATCAACAATAACAACAATAACAACAATAACAACAATAACAACAATAACAACAATAACAACAATAACAACAATAATAATAATAATAATAAATACAATTTGTATTCATTTAAGATAAGGTGATCGTTCAATGAAATTAAAATTACATGTCAAACACAATGTGAAAGTAATATTGCACTGTTTATGGCAACCAAGTCAAATTCATTAAACATACTAATTTTGATTTAGTAAACCTCATTCTTTTCAAACGAAGTTGTGAGAGGCACTGCGATAACACTTGCAATTTCAAGGCATATGAAAGCCGACCTAAATTCTTATTTTCGGCTATGTTAGCGTTACATGCATCTAAAAACACCCGAATGAGTCGCTAATCAGTGACTAGTCTGCTAAGCATACCACATAAAACATCAAGGGAATGGAGAATTTAAATGCTCCGTACGAAAGCTGAGTGATCATAGGATAGGATAGAACAGAATGTACGGAGGGGATTCGACGCCTTCGACCAGTCTTGATTATTGTAGGGCGCCCGACCCAAGGAATCACGACAGTCCAGAGGGCAGGGTCCATACTTGTTAGTAGTTGGAAACTCCCCGGTAGGCCAGTACAACCGCGTCCCACTCACCCTAATCGTGAAACGGCCTACCACACCGTTCCGGAGACCAGAGACCATCCTCCCGGAAGGGGAAGTGTTTACCAGGAGCTTATCAGCCCGTCATGCAGCATTTGGACTCCCGCCAACACTTCTATCCTGAAAAAGACGACCAGATGAGAGATGAAATGATAGCGCAGATGAAATGGAGGAACAAGAAATTCGGGGAATTTGCCTGGGCGACCCGGGAAACCCCCCTAAAAACCCATGATTCAGATAGTCTGGCTTCGGGAGTTGAACCCGGACCTCCCAAATGCGGGCCACAGACAAAACCACCTGAACCATCCAGCTCTGTTGAGTAACCATAGTCGCATTGTTTCATTATTAAACTGTAGCAGAGTTAATGATGCTGTATCATAAGTCGAGTATGAGAGACACTAAACTGCATGGTAATCAATAGATCGTAACAGGTAACCTAGATTCTGGCATGGATTTCGATATTTAACATACAATTTACAGATACAATAGTATCGCTTTTGTAACATACCAATAAGTATATTTGTCCCGCAATTTGGTTTGGATAAGTTATTTTCCCTTAAGCGATCTCTAAACGGAGGTATGTGTGACGTTATTATACGTATGCCTAATGGGGACAAATAAGAACAAGAAATGTGCAGTCTCCCGCCAAAAAGATCAGGAAATAATTTGCATGTAGCTAAAGTAGAAAAACTGGAATTGCAGAGGGATATTTATAACGTGACGAATACCGCAATGTCCAAATGCTCCATCTTTATCTTGCAAACAGGTATTTATGTAAATTGCTCATTTAAAGGCATTTTCCCCCCACTGCGTGTTCTTGGTACGTCCGGTGTTTGTTCACAACTTGAGTATTAAAAACACGAAACTGCTTCTGAGGTCGTCGGACTGTTCAAAGTGGTTAGTGACGTCATATTCTATGTTTATCCATGACATCATGTCTCAGAAGGATGCTACCGATGTATTGGAAGGTTGTAAGCTCATTAACAGAGGTCAATAATCTCACATTCGTTTTCTTCCCCACCCCTCGCAACACCTGCAGGAAGATGTACCGCAATGAAGACCTGACAGGGGAAAAAAGTTTTTAATGAATCGTTTTTTGAAGTTTAACATATACAGATTCGTGTCAAGTCTTATGGATTGAACCGGAATTTTCTTATAAGATTTGCAATAACTTCAGTAAGATTTTTAAGCAATAAAAAGGCTAACAAAGAAAAATGTATAGGTATGTTAAGGTTACTGGAACTCCTCAACAAGTTCAGCAATGAGATAACTGGCCTACAGGAATAACAAATAAGTGAATAATTGAGTATCATTTTACAGGATCATAAGTAATTCTGTAAACATAGAGTAAACCAAATTAAGTTCTGATTCTTCACAAAGGATGTTTGACTGTTACGAGACATCTAAGAACACGAGTGAGCAACATAAAACACAAACCAATGTTCATGAAGTGCCCCCTCAGTATGGTATAAAATTTACTGATTGTGGGGTAATGTACATGTTCATATGAGATTATAATATATTTACAATACTGGAGTTAAGTGATGTCATTATCATGACGCCATGTATGGACTGCAAGTATTTAGAACTGTAGCACAGATCTCCACTACATCAGAAGTCAGCTACATTCATGCATCCCGTACAAGAAAGCTAGGTAGAAGCGGGCTTCTCTCAAAGTTTGAAGATTGCCATTTGCTTGTTTTCACTGATGAAATACTTTTCTCTGCTTGCATTATGGAAGGGGAATTGTTTTACCCCATTTTTATCCCTGGTTGCCAAAACAGACAGCCCTAATCAACAAGCCAATGATAGAATATTGGAATATATAGATGCTGTCTCATAAGTAATGTCTTTTAAGAAAATCAATTATTTGAAATCTTTTCTGACAAGCAATTAGCTAATTTTCAAAGTATAGACCATTAGATTCTATGGTCTTTGACCCATCGTTCAGCGAGGTTTATTATCCCTCTGGTTTTTTATGCAAAGAATTCTGTAATACTTGCACTACTTCAAAGTTGTCAAAATGATTTCCGCGTAGAAAATGGGCCATGGATCGGAAAAGATAATAATCTGGTAGTGCGAGATCAGGGCTTTATGCTGGGTTTGGCAGCAGTAAAATCCTCCCAATTCCTGACTTTTGTCCATGGTTCGTGCGGTGTAGGGTGTTGCATTTTCCTTTTGCTATAGAACTCAATTTCGGTTAACCAATGCTCGGTATCTCCGTCTCAAAATCTCATGGACTCGTTCCACCAGTTGACAGTAAAGATCCACACCAATCGCCCACCCGTTTGGAGCAACCCCCCCAGTGAATCACTCCTTCAAAATTCCAACATGCACACATTACTTTGGGACCAAACTGATTTTTTACTGACGATGACTTTGGTAGGTTGGTGGGGATGAAGCCACTGTTTCGAGACACCAGAGTTTCGGTAATATTCCCATTTTTCTTCACAAATGACAATTTGCAACAAATCTTCATTCATGGGATTACGGATAAGCTGACGAGAGTTATCCACTCTACGTTCAGCCTGTTGAGATGTCACTTCTTGAGGTACAGATCTACAGCTTCTTTATGATTTTTCAAATGTCTTAAGGTGGCGATGTATAGTATCTTTTGATGCACCAAATTCTTCTGAAAGCCTGCGAGACTTTCTTGCGGATTTTCTCCCAAAACTTGGCATGTATCCTCAATAGTTCATACTTTAGGTCTTCCAGAACGTGGTAAATCTTATCTGTTTTCGTCTCCATTGTTGAAACGTTGGAACCATCGTTGTGCCACACGCTCACTCACGACACCTTCCATTTCACATATTCTTCGATCTGCGGCAGTGGCTTTTATAATCTTGTTTCCATTAGTGTTTTAGGACTCTTTTAAGTTCAAACTTTGTTATCTCCATTTTATGATTGTTTATTAACATCTGAAGACTGATACATGCTCGCAATGTGCGCAACACTAGCCATGGCATCCTGTAAATGTCATTGCCAAACCAAAGAAACCCAATAAATTTTCCAAAATACCAAAATAAAAAACCGACATTACTTTTGAGGCAGCCTAATAGATGAATATAATTCTAATAGTTTTATTGTCACATTACCTTGTGAGGTTACAGAATAATATAAAAGGAGATTTCCTCCAATTTATATCAAACCTTGCAAATCTGGGTTTTGTTAAACCTTTCCTTTTGAAGGATCTCTTGAGATTGCAATAACTTGTAAATATGTCATCTTTCTTTAGTTCTGCTAGATTTCTGAAGATTTAAACGACACTGAGAAATTGCTTCGTGCGTTTCGTATGTTTTCTTTCTTCTCATAAGATCTTTACAAGTCATATATATCATGTATGTAGATCTCGTAGCGGTACTCGAATAGAACTCTTAAGATCGTTACAATTCTTTTTGGGAGTTTCAGCCATTTCTGCCCCTCCATGCGAAGGAATCGCCGTTTTTCATTTCAATTTGTGAATTCTGTCGCCTATGCTGTTGCTACACGTGGAGAGAGACCCAAATGATGCTGCTTGAATCACCTTGCAGTGGTTTACTTTTTGGTAATCCTTTTTTGTCAGTATCGTGTAACACACCTACAAAAATCTCCTATTTTACACAGCTAAGTGTATCAATTTATGAAAGTTCTGAGAAAAATAACTGGAAAGGCAGTGTATAACCGAGTGAGATTGAAAATATTAGAGATGTGCAAGATCCTGCTTGAGACAGAAAGGTTTGCAAGAATCTGTATCCAGGTCGTCGGAGGAAAGAACTCACGAATAGTAAAGGACAACACTCCAAGTCTTAGACGGCCAAAGAGAAGAGGGAAGGAGGGGTTGACTCAGTCGTACAGGCGACTGCGTCTAGCACAAACAGAAGAAAAACTTATGAAAGGAAGTGCTAATGCCACCCATCATCATGTCCATAAATGTTGACACCTCTTTAAAAGCATTAACCATAGTTCTGTTGAGAAATGCTAGCGGTATGTTTTACTTCTTCTAGAATATACCTGCGTGTCTTTCATACAAAAATTTAAATATACCCCGCAGATAAATATCGCCAAGAATTACATCAGAGGATGTAGGGAGGACCACAAGTCTTCAATATCTAACTCTGTCGTTCCGAAACATTCTTTAAATTTCTTTCACAGGATTATTGACTATATAGTCCATAACAGAGCGCGACGCTCCCTATTGTTTAATTCTTCTTAGTACGAAAAATTGTATTGGTGTACTTTGAACATCAGTTGCTCTAAGAATATTTTACGTGTGCATTTACATGATTTTATATACTCACTGTTTTATTAAATATTCTTAATAGTTGTTAATAGTTCTCAATGTTCTTAAAAACTTGTATCCTTTTACTATGTTAATCGACATAACGTTTGCAGAAATGAATTTATTATACATTTCCTAAAAGTACAATAGGAATAAGAGAAAACAACAAAACTTAAGTGATAGTCAAATCTTTTCATTGCTAATGGCTAATTAAAAGTTTTGACATGCTATTCCAGAGGTCCAAAGATAGTCCTAGTCGGGCGGGGCTATTTTCTTTTTCCCCGTCCGGGTATCTTATGCCGCAGTACCTAGCCCTTTGCGGCTTAACCTGCGAAATGAGCTAGTATTTGGTTTCATGTTCTGCTGGGTGTTTGAATTTGTTTGGAATTTGGAATGGGATGCCCTTGTTTAAGTCTCGTAGGCAGCTGCACTTAATCGTTCCCCCGTTTTGGGAGACACGATTTAATTTTTTGCTCCGTTTTGGTTACGGGTTGTGTAGCGCTTGATCCATCAGGCGTAAAAAAATTGGTCCCAGAGACATCTGGGGTTTCTCTTGGGTTAACCAAGGGGCCCCAAGACGTCTCTTGGTAGTCTGAAGGACTGCAAGTGTCTTTGATCCCTCTGGTCATACCTTCCCAGGGAGTTCACTAAAGGGTTGGGGTGAATTTGGATTTTGTCGTACATTGATCGTGCCCTCTCGCGAATGACATCGACAATGTACGGGATCTGGGAGTGCTCATGTAGGATATGACCAGGGTATCTCCAGCCTGTATGGTGAATGATGCGAAGTGCCTTGTTCTGCAGCGTCTGGAGCCTGACGAAAGTGGTATCCAATAGCAAAGAACATCTTTGTTATTAGTTATCTCCGTGAAAAATATAGATATATTTCACATAAACTGTATAACGAAATCTACAGTTGTTGTGAAATAAAATGTTCTAAACTCTTATGGTTTACTTTGTCTAAGAAATAAGTACTGGAAATGTGTCCCCGAGCATTGCTCATTGCTTCAGTCGTGTACTAAACCTGGTATACTCCAAGAATGAACCTCATCGGAATGCACGCACAAGAGGGAATTTGAACAATCGTAAATGCAGTGAAAGAAAGTTCTACATTATTAATTTCATTTTTTCAGAGTATTCTTGGTAACTTCTCGGGCAGGAAAATGAAAATATTGCTCTGCCTTGTGAATTCTTTCATATTTGGGGTTGAGGTGATCCACAAGTGTTTCCTCAGCTTTATACATATGCATATCATAGTCGAGACATTCGCCATTCTTTACTATATGGACAAAGTTAATGACAGCTCGTTCTAAATGAAAGAGATCAATTCGATGCATTCTGGAAAAAGAAAATACACGGGAAATAATGTTGTCAAATACAGAAGTCTGCAATTTGAAATAATTGACAATGTCACAACTCAAATCACACATCAACTTGAAAGTCTGCCGCACCTAAACTTCGTTTTATTACTTGATTTGACAAAATTTGAGACTTACATAATAAACACTAAACAAATAAAAATATTTAGTAAATATTCTGCACTTAAGAGGCCGATGACAATACTTCTATTAAGTTTTTGCGAAATTAATTTCGTGGATATTTGCCCACATCTTCAGTCAAACACAATTCGTTGTCAAAACATAATTTCGTGAAAACGTAATAGAAGTATTGTCATCGGCTTTTAAGTTAAGTAGAGAATATTTACTAAATATTTTTATTTGTGTAGTGTTTGTTACTCCACTGTAAATAGCTTCATTTTCTGTGTAATTACATAATAAAGTTTCCTTTTATGCACTCGAAAACCCGGAGATAAATCACAATGCTGTTTTCTTATAAAATCCGACTGAAAAAATGAATTGACAGTACTGCAATCAACGAAAGAGTTTAAAAGTAAATTCCCTCATGAGCTATTAAAATCCTACCGGTTTTGCAACAATTCGTGAAGAATGCAGTTTACTTCCAAGTAAATCAGTATGAGTAATTTGCTATCACATTTCTATATTTAAAGAAATATATACTCGTATATAATCCTCGTAAACTTGGGCTATTTAATATACATTTTACGGTCGTGTAACCCAGCAATCGCTTATCAAGACACCATGTACCTAAATTTAATTCGTTTCAATCCACTATCT